>OVAY01000212.1:1154-78299 GCA_900406395.1 Kernera saxatilis | reverse complement strand
CAAACCCTCTGGTGAAATCCAAGGCTATTGATAAATCAAGTTTTTGAAAAAGAAATGGATGTTTTTGCGTATTACAAAAACCTTCATTTAATTTAAACTTGCTCGAAAAATTCAAAAGCCCTTGAAGCTATTTTCAAATTGGGAATGCTTTAAAATTCTTTTGGACAAAATGCTTGATCTAATCTAATACGTGACAGTTATGAGACTAGTACGTTATCAATATTTGATGAACGCTCTATAAACTCCTTTCACATTCATATGATCGAACAGAAATATGAATAAATATGCCTTTGCACCGAACCTAATTTACCGAATAGAAACCAAACATACTTTTTTTTATAAAACTCCTATGTAAATCTATAACTCATTGACATATCTTTTTACATTATTAAAACCATAAAATAACTCTTGCTCTCTCCATCACCAAATTGTATTCAAATTTAATCTAATGACATACTTTTGTTTTCTTACAAATGCCTCAAAGACCTTACTTTCATCCAAAACCTTGTTCCACGTCCCACGTCCCACTCACTACGCAGTAATTGTTGTTATGCGGTAGCTCGGTGATGATTCACATGCTGTGTTCGTGAGACGATCAGTCATTTTTTTCTAAACAAATCATTTTCGTATTTTCTTTTCTCTGTTAGTTGATGAGATATTTTTTTAATGTTTAAAACAAAAGGGTTAAAAACAAAAAAAAACAAGAGGGTATTTTTATTGTTCTCGCGTATAACGTGGGAGATTAATATAGTGATATTTCTTTGGATCGATCCACTAATATAGCAAAATACTATAATCTATTGACTATGATCTATATAACAATAAGTATAGTACATATGTCTCTGTGAAACCAAAGAGAAAAATACTTTTCATTTTTTGAAGATCTTTGAGTGCTAGTCCATGGCGATCTCTCACGCTCATCCAATGCTTCTTTTGATCCTATCACTCTTCGTCTTACCTACTTTGCAGAAGGCCGTCCCTTTCGAAGATTGCGGTTTGCTACTTATAACATTAATGTTCTTTGACTTTTTATCAAAAAAAAAAGAAAAAACATTGTTCTTAATCTGTCTTGTTACTTTATCAACAAAATAGTATTAGGAGTTGAAAGGTTCAAACAACTTACTGAGGACTAGTGGATTTTTGTTTTGTTATGAAACTTGTACTCTTCACTGGACTTAATCACTGGCTGTTGTAGGTCTTGGGAAGAATTATACTGTTAAAGTCACCGGTGTGGATGCATTTGTGGAGGCGTATACGGATCTAGGCTTTAACGTAACCGGTTCTACAAGTATTTGATTTAGTTCCCTTCATAATTTGTTTTATTTCTATCCAAGTTTTTCACTCTTGTTTTTAGTTTCAATATTTTTCTTGATAAAATATTTTGTGTGGACAGATGAAACAATCTTTAGTGGCGTCATCGGGGAATTGAAAATTGATGTAGGCCCTTATCCTGTTGTGCGGGAGAGAGATTTCCTACTTTGTGACATGTTGACATGCCCTGTTGCACCTGGCGCCTTCGTGATTCCTTTTAAAAATGTAATTGATGTGCCTAGACAGGTAAGTTTTCTTACATTTATATTTGCATTCCATACGACTCAGATTAGTAGACACTAGACACTTGTTTGCTTTTTGAAGAATTTCTTCATCCCAATCACTAAAAGATTTTCAGTTTCCTGCTTTTGATTTATATTTTCTTTGATGTTTTTATAATCAGTAAAGGTTTTAGCTTTGTTCATAGAGTTGATGGAGTCGATATGTTAATTGTTGGTAGACTTTTGGAGTTCCCTGATTTGATCTTCCATGGTTTGATCTTCATTCCCAGCTTACATTTTCATAGCAAAAATAACTTTACTAGGATAATGAGACATTTTGATTGTAACTATGCTTTAACCCTAGGATATGTCATATGTTGATAACTATTCATTCATTAACTCTAGTTTCTGACTAGTTATTATTATCCTCTTCCTTAAACCACCACTTTGTTGGTCTCTTTGACGAATCTTTTTTTTTTTTTACCTTTGCAGATAACGTTCAGTTTCGACCTAGAACTTTTTGGGGAAATGATGTGTCTCAAGTTCAGTTTCGAAGCAGAGCCAAATAAGCCTCAGCTTAGTCAAGCAGTTTCCGGGTGAAAATATGTACTCAAGTCTCTACATGAATCTGATATCTTACTACTAGTACTAAAAATCTGCATTCTCTATGTTGTTTCCTCTCTTTTTCTGTGTGGTATCCAAGAAAAATAAGAAAGGGTTTATATATAAAACCTTAACCGATTTTCGATTTGTCTTTATTTTCATTGGCTTGATTTCGATGAACCAATGCTTAAAACACATTTTTAAATGTCATTGGTTTCTCTTGTTGTTATCAAAAATGAAATGGCCGGATATTGAGTGATATATAAGAACATGTATTGTCTATTGTTATTGAGTTGAAAAACCATAAATCCCAATTTGAATTGAAATCAATACGTTCTTGTAAAAGACCGTCCCAATGATTCACAACTCTGGAAATCATGATCATCGATCGATTAGTTTGTCCGGACTATATTTAGGAGGATTTATTGGTTCATAGATTTCAATGGATTTGAAAATCCATNTTGGTTCATAGATTTCAATGGATTTGAAAATCCATATAAAATTTAGAAATCTTTGCAGAATTCAATGATTTTAAAATCAACAAAAATGGATTTGAAAATTAACCAAAGTGAATTTAGAAATCATCCAAATAGATTTAGAAATAATCCAAATTAGATTTCAAAATCATCAAAAATAGATTTCAAAATCAAATTAAAAATTTTTTATGATAAAAAATATAGCATATAAATTTTTTACGATAAAATCAAATATTGTAAAACTTTTAAATTACATGGTTTTAAATGTTTTTAATTATGAAGTTTTTATTATATGATAGACATGTTTTTTTATATATGTCAATATTTTCAGTGTTGATGACCATAAGAGCACTAGTAAAAATAGATCTATTTGATAAGAGATGTTTCAATTTCTTTGTAAATGGAGACATCAAAAATAGAAATAGGAATGATATTTTTTATTATATGAAAAATGATATATTGTATTATTTGCAAATCAATTTAAAATAACAAGGTTTGACTAAGGATTTCATCTTTTGTATTTTTAAGTGAAATCCACTTACAAATCCACTCAAATCCAATATAAAACTAAATCCATGTTCAAATATTTAATATTGAATAAGGGGTGATTTTAATTAGTATTTATAAATGATAGAACTAATAAGACGTGATTTTGAAATGAATTTTAAAATCAATGTTTGAATAAGACCTGATTTTGAAATGAATTTTAAAATCAATGATTGAATAAGACCTGATTTCACTTGGATTTTTAAATCCATTAAAATTTATGAACCAATAAACCCCTTTAGTATTATTAAGAAACGGTTTTAAAGGAAAATATACTTTTATTACTATAATATAATCAAAATACGAGTAACAAAAACACGTTAGAGTTGGCTATTACAAAATCTTTTCAAAAACTGTGGAATTCTTACATTGGTAAGGGACACTATAAATCTACTGTAAACATTGTGTTCTTTTTCTGGTGCTAGCTAAACCTGAAAACAAAATAAATTAAGGGAGAGGAGTGAGTAATCTAAGATTACTAGGTGAGTTTGGCAACACACGTTGAATAGTAAGGGTGATCAAACAAGAATACTAAGTAAACAATGCAATCAAACCATTATGAACCATTTTAAACCATAAATGGCAAAATTCCCCAAACCATTATGAACCCTATAAACCATTAAAAAAAATGTAGCTGTTGAGAGATACATACTAAAACAATTAAGCTGAAGCATTGCAGAAAAAAGATCATTTCATATCTAATTTTTTTGAACAACAAAATAATAAAAAAGTGCTCATTCGATTTTGCGGCAAGTTTTATATACAACAACGCCTATGGCATTGAAAAAAACAAGAGAAAATTATAAAAACACAATCAGTGGGAACTTCTTAAACTCCCACAGGTTGAGAGGCTCCTCTGCTTCTTCAGCTTTCAGAAAAGCTGAAACATTAAACACACACAAAAAAAACACACACAATGCTTTTTAGCTTCTCCATGCTTTCTTCTCAATGTTTTGCATCTATGGATATTGGGAGAACCGGAGATCTACCAAGATCGACGGTCGAGATGATCGCCCAAGAATATGGAAATACCAAGAAAGATCTAGAAGATTACCAAGATTGTCAATATCTTAGTTTAGGAAGTTTACCTTTATCTCTAAATATATTATTTACATTTGTGTTTATCTTAGAATAGTAAATTAGGATTAACTACATCTCTATATAAGTCAATGTACTTTGTAACTTTATTCGTATGTGAGTCAATAATAATTCTTCCTAAACACCTTTGTGTTCTTACTCTCATTAATTTATCATGGTATCAGAGCCATAGATTCTAATCCTAGTGGGTTACACAAAAACTCTACTCTGATTTTTATCGATATTATCTTCTTCTCTTTTGACCTATCTCCATCGTTTCTTCTTTAACGTTGGAGACCTTTTTTTTTCTTGCAACTACAAATAGCAAGATTTCTCTTTCATGTACCAACAAATTTTTTTTCTTGCAACTACACGAAGCAAGATTTCTCTTTTATCAATATCTTACGTGGTTTTCCTTCGTCAGACCTACTACTTCGTTGTCTGATGAAGTGATTAACACACCACATGAGGTGTTTGACACACCGACACGTTTTTTTTCTTGCAACTACAAATAGCAAGATTTCTTTCTTTTTTTTTTTTNAAAAAAAATTTTTTTTTTTTTTTTTTTTTGCTAGCAAAGTTGCTAGTTTTTTAAAAAAAAAAAAAAAAAAAAACAAGGCACTGGATTATGAACATGAATCTAATGGATTTGTTCCTTGATGGTGATGCTTAACTACTGCTAATCATATATATCCATGGTGTTGAAAATTGACGGTGAAGATGTTTCACCATGTCGACCCTACGACCGGGTATAAACGTCGATGATGACCCTACGACCGGGTATAAACGTCGATGATGACCCTACGATCGGGTATAAACGTCGATGATGATCCGACGGCCGGGTATAACGCCGATATTTTGAAGATTTGTCCAATCTCACACGTGTTACCACGTATGAGCTTGCCGGAGGGTATTGGGAGAACTGGAGATCTACCAAGATCGACGGTCGAGATGATCGCCCAAGAATATGGAAATACCAAGAAAGATCTAGAAGATTACCAAGATTGTCAATATCTTAGTTTAGGAAGTTTACCTTTATCTCTAAATATATTATTTACATTTGTTTTTATCTTAGAATAGTAAATTAGGGTTAACTACATCTCTATATAAGTCAATGTACTTTGTAACTTTATTCTTATGAGAGTCTAATAATAATTCTTCCTAAACACCTTTGTGTTCTTACTCTCATCAATTTATCAATGGATTATAGTTTAGTTTACCTCTCTTCTTAAGATTGTTCCTGAAACCTCTTTTCCTACTGAATGCAGTTTCCTGAACATTTCATATAAACATAACACAAGAATGAATAAACCAGGAAGGAAAATGCTTATTGCTATTGCACCAGAAGATAGATTGAATAACGTGTGAGACGTTAGGAACATCAACTCCACGTGCAGCAGCATCAGTGCAAACAAAAACACCGCCCTTTTCTCTGAAATCAGCTAATATAGTAGCACGCTCTTCAAGCGTGTGGTTCTTGTGATAACGATGACACTGGATGCTAGCTTTCTCCAATATATCGGCTACAGCTTCAACCGCCTCAACGGTATTTGCAACGCTAGTATAATGTATTCAAGTTTGTTTTTTTGTTTTGTGTTTGTTGTTTGCTCTTTAATTGTTACCTATACTGAGAGGTTTAATTATTCAGGTACCATCCTGATAAGAATCCAAACGATCCGGTTCGTTTGCGCAAACTCTCGCCTTTCGTGCTCAAGAATCTCGTGGTTGTTTTACCTTCTCATTCCTTTTGCTATCCAGTTGCTTTACTTTGATCTAGAAGAGAATGGTGGACTGAGCTTGGCACTACAGGTATGATAATGTCGTAGCATGTAATCATTTGTTTCTTTTTTATGGGCACATCTCCGGATTTCATCATTTTTCTAAATTATGCTATGCTCATCAACCTTTAACGTCAAATCAAATCATAATCTATGCACAACTACTTTGGTTAAGTTTTTGTTCAACCCGAACGGTTCAGTTTGAAACAATAATCCAACCTTATTATTTTATTTGGTAATTAAATAAATGAGGTGATTACTATTTAGGTAGTGTTTCGACGTCGTGCATATGGGGTTCTACCATTGGAAGAAAAATCTCGTGCAAAAACTAATAAATGCATGGAAGCAAGGAAAATACTGGTGCGAGGTGTTTTCCGAAAACTCTCGAACGCTGAAGTTAGTAAAACAGGCCACGAACCTTAGTCGAAATTATAAAAAAATGGAAAATACGTGAGACAAGTAGATAAAAAATGAAACTATAGTATATGCTTTGCCAAAGAAACTAGTGATTTATATATTTTTAAAACGTGAAAATCTGGTGACATTGTGAATTAGTTAACAAAATACGAATGTAACCGTTTGGCTAACTAATAGTAAAGTTGTCCATCGAAACAACTATTGATTAAACTATATATAGCAAAATAAAGTAACTAAGGAAGAAAAAATCAAAGAAATGGCGTAGTGAGTGATGGTGAGTCTGCCATGTTAAAACCTTTGTCTAAATAAGAGTTTTGCATTTAAAGATAGGATAGGATGAGTACCCTTTTTGAGATGACGTCAAGAACCCAAAATCAAAATTCGAGTGAACGAGGAAGAATCCACCAAAATAAGCATAATTATTATTATTATTTTTTTGGCTAAAAAAATAAGCATAATTATTATCTAAGCTAGAAGGGGATTTTTTTGGAACCAGAGATTTATTAAGGTTTAGGGATTTATTCGTTTGTGTTTTAGCCATGGTGAACCAGAGAATTTTGTTGGAAATTTTTGGTAATGATAATACTTTCAAGATTCTCACGTGTAATACGTGGAAGATTAAAAAATATATGTATTATGGGCAATAATTTGAACCGAGACAGTAACACATAGCAAAATATTATTTATCTATTGACCATAATATTAGGCAGGACAGGTGGCCTGTGGGCATATATATAGAGACTATATAAGAATAAGTAGTAGTACATACGTGATTGTGAAAACAAAGAGAAACATACTTTTCATTTTCTGAAGATCTTTGAGTGCTAGCTAGTCCATGCATGGCGATCTCTTATGTTCATCCAATGTTTCTTTTGACCCTATCACTCTTCTTCTTACCTACTTTGCAGATCGCCTACGACTACGATTTCACTGATTGCGGTTTGCTATTTATAACATTGTTAATTCTTAATTTGTTGTTTTATCCAAAAATAAAAGAAAACATTGTTATTTGTCTTGTTACTTTATCTACAAAATAATATTAGGAGTTGAAAGCAAAACTTTCTGAGGACTAAGAACGATATAAATAGATATCGATCGATTTTCATTGGTTTTGGGATTCGAAGTCTAGAGGATTTGACTAGATAAGCAGGAGACAGGTGGATTTTTGTTTGTCTTGAAAGTGATCCTGTATTTTTGTGTGTGTTATGAAACTTATACTCTTCTTCACTGGACTTAATCACTGACTGTTTTGTAGGTCTTGCGAAGAGTTATCCTGTTAAAGTCAAAGGTGTGGAGCTATTTCCGGATAAACGGGGCTATTACCGCCTTTACGTAGACAGTTATACAAGTAGTTGAATTAACTCCCTTCATAATTTGCTTTATTTCTATCCAAGTTTTCACTCTTGTTTTAGTTTCAAATATTTTTCTTGATAAAATATTTTGTTTGAACAGGTAGAGAAATCACTGAAGCATACGTGCATTATAAAGTTACAAGAGGCACTAATATTGTGGACGAAAGACGATACTTACTCTGTAGGTATGATCTCACAAAATGCCCTGTTGCAAGTGGCTCCGATTTCGTGGTTCGTTTTGGAGCGATAACTGATTTTTCATCGGTAAGTTTTCTTACAATTATATTTGCATTTGAAATCCAAACGATTCAGATAGTAAACACTTTCTTTGCTTTCTGAAAAATTTCTTCATCTCAATCACTTTAAGATTCAGTTTTCCTACTTTTGACTTGTATATATTTTTTTGATGGTTCTATAAACAGTAAAGGTTTCAGCTTTGTTCATAGAGTTGATGGAGTCAATCTTAGTAATAACTTTGTATAATATGATGTTGGTAGACTTTTGGAGTTCCCTGATTTCATCTTCTTCCTGAAGCCACCACTTGGTTGGTCTCTTGACGATTCATCTTTTTGTACCTTTGCAGGTGAGGGTCAAAATTACCATGCATAATTATCAGAGAGAAGAAATAATGTGCGTCTTCTTCGACTCTTCCGCTATGGTCGTCTCTGCTTAGTCAAGTTTACTACACGATAAAATAATGTGTGCCAATGTTTACTCAAGTCTCTACACGAATCTGATTTCTTACTACTAGTACTGAAAATCTGCATTTTCTATGTTATTGTCTCTCTTTTTCTATGTGGCTTCCAAGAAACATGAAACCCTTTACCGATTATCGATTTGTCTTTGTTTTCATTGGCTGCGTGGGTTATCATCTAGTACCATATTATTTACTCAGAAGCTGTAGCTGTTGAGAGAAAAGAATGAAAACAATTAAGCTGAAGCATTGCATAAAAGGGCTCATATTCATATCTATTTTTTGGAACAACAAAATAATAAAAGTGCTTATTCGATTTTGCGGTAAGTTTTATATACAACAACGCCTATGGAATTGGAAAAAAACAACAGAAAATTATAAAAACACAGTCAGTGGGAACTTCTTAAACTCCCACAGCTTGAGGCTCCTCTGCTTCTTCAGCTTTCATAAAAGCTGAAACATTAAACACACAAACAAAAAACCACAATGCTTTTTAGCTTCTCCATGCTTTCTTCTCAATGTTTAGCATCTATAGATTCTAGTTTAGTTTACCTCTCTTCTTAAGCTTGTTCCTAAAACCTCTTTTCCTGCTAAATGCAGTTTCCTGAATATTTCATATATACATAACACAAGAATGAATAAACCAGGAAGGAAAATGCTTATTGCTATTGCACCAGAAGATAGAATTTATACCACTGGCTGACCCGTCTTCACTGCTTGACGGATAGCTTCTACTAAATCACGGTTAGCCTCGGTGTATAGACTGGTCACTGTTCCATATTGTCCAGCTCTAGCTGTTCGACCTATCCTGTGAAGGAAATCCACTGCACAACTAGAAAAATCCGCCTGCAATCACCCCGAGAATTTCACAATGGTCTTAGAGAGCTGAGTACTTTGAAGCGGGTGTGAGTTGAAATTAGGAAAAGCAACCTGAACAACGTGTGAGACGTTAGGAACATCAACTCCACGAGCAGCAGCATCAGTGCAAACAAAGACACCGCCATTTTCTCTGAAATCAGCTAATATACTAGCACGCTCTTCAAGCGTGTGGTTCTTGTGATAACGATGACACTGGATACTAGCTTTCTCCAATATATCAGCTACAGCTTCAACCGCCTCAACGGTATTTGCAAACACCATTGTCCTGTCTGTGCTGTTGTTGTTGTTGTTTACAGCCTCTATAAGAGCATCAACTTGTGTGTCTACAGTGACTTCAACCCATTTCTGCTTTAGTCTGCAACATAGCAAAAAGACGATAACAACTCTGAGTTGGAGGGTTACGACCTAATACCAAGTAAATAAACAAGAAAAGCAGATTGCCAATGTAGTTTCTTAGGAACATTAAAAAATCGCTTGCGAACCAAGAGCTTAAAAATCATTCCTATCTTCATCTTTGACCTCTATTGTGATACATATATATATATGAGACTTGAATCAACAATTTGAAGGAGTGAGTGATGCCAAAATGATGTGCAGTACTTCAAAGAAGATGAAAGAGATAAGTTTTCACCTAGGACTGTTTCGGTGAAGAAAGTTTCCGCTCACCCAAATAGCATCTGGAAACATATATTTCAAAATTCCTCCGGCAGTCTTCTTCCCGTTAACTGGAAGTGTGGCTGCAATGAAAATATACTGCTTGCTTCGGCTATATATCTTTCTCACTCTTCTCCACCCCTTTTTAATGTCTGGACCAGTTTCAGTCACAGTTCCATTATCAATGGTGGGCATTTGTGTGGTATCATCAAGATACTCGAGTTCCTCTTCTTCTTCGTCAGATATAGACCCGTCTTCGACATCTGCATCGTCCTCATTTTCTGAACCAAATTGAGCTAAAGAGTCCGCATCAGTTTCCATTGGTTTTCCGACTTTGGAAGTAGCCAAACGAGACACTTGTTTCTCATCAAAACGCAGCATGTTTATCAGACGAGTAATCTGATTCTGGAAGCTTCCACACAGAAGCATATCAGCTTCATCAAAGACCTGCAAGGTTATCCAAGCATTTAACAGGAGATCTGCAATTCCAAAAGTGCTCAGAACACAATACAATACAAGAAACCATACCACATATTTAACAGATCGAAGAAACTCCACACGTCTATTTCTTTTTGGCTCAATGTTATTCAGAAGAGCAGCAGGTGTCGAAACAATAATATCAGGCTGCTTCTCTGGCCACCCCTGCAGCAAATGCAACTTCCACAGTCAGATACATTCGAACAGATACATACACAAAGACAGGTCGATATTTGCTTCTCGACATGAAATGGTTACCTGCGACCCGCAGACAGCTTCAACTCTGAGAAGTGGATTACCATCTTCTCCAAGAAGACCATTAACCATCCGAACCACTTGTTCACAGAGCATCACGTTTGGGCACAGAATAAGAGAGAGATTCTTCAGTCGACTCGGTCTCTCCTCTCCATTCATATCCTCGGAATCAAGAGCCGTGTGGGTTAATTGATCGATTATTGGAGCAAGATATCCATGTGTTTTACCACTACCGGTTTCTGCTGCGACGATAACATCTTTCCCGGACAATATAGATGGTATGCAAACAGCCTAACATTGAAGGTAAAACAACAGAGAATCAGCTTCACAGTAAAACATTTGAGAACCAAACAGTGGATAGAGAATCACAAAAATCACAAAAATGTTTGCATTTGAATTTAATCGGAAAAAAAAGGTTCTCTCTTTTTCTTTCACAACTTATCTACCTGAAAACTTGATAGTAATTGAATCACGATTTTAATTCAAAACTTCCACTGAATAACATAAAAATCTAATGGAACCCCATAAAACCAATCATCTATCAAACAATTTCTCAGAACTTCACAATCCAAAAGTTTCACAAAAACAGCAACTTTAACTCATCATTTTCACAATCAACAAGTGCTTCTCCAAGTTCACTGTCAAATTCACAAAATTTGAAAACTTTACCTGAGTAAGAGATGGTCTTCCGAACCCAGAATCTCGTAGAGCCACAGAGACCTTATCCGACAACCCAAGAGACTTCCATGAAACGGAATGGTCCACGAAAAAAGTATCATTACCCTTTCTCTCTACTTCTGCTTCAGTAGCAGATGCAAACCCACGAACCCATTTCCCATCAGATCGATTGGGAGAGACCAAACGGAAAGAAACAGAAGAACCATAAGCTAGAGCGAACGAGACCTTAAACTTCTGAGATAAGAGATTCGGCGCCGACGAAACTCCACACAAATTAAGCACAGAGACAGAGCGTGATAGAATCATCGGAATTCACAAATAAATCTACCGGAAATTTCACATGAACCTGCAATCACGGCGGATAAGATAGAGACTAAGAAAAACCTAATCCAAAAGGGGTTCAGGGTTTAAGCAAAATGAGAAATCAAAGAAGAAACCTCTGTTTCAGGCATAGGTAACCTATGATAGGTTCATTAAGGAAAGAAAACGACAGCGTATTAGCATTAGTTCATTGAGGAATTAAAACGACGGCGCATTGGCAAAACGACGATGTATTGGGCATTAGTTGATTCAGCCACGTAACGACGACGTATTGGGCATCAGGTTCAATGAAGTAAGACACGACGACGTATTGGGCTTGTTAAGTTGTTTTATTTTGTCCCACATCGGTAATGTAGAGGGAAGCGATGTTGTTTATATATCCGAGAGTGGAAGCTTTAGGTCACGACCTTACTTGAACAGGATCTGTTCTATAGGCTCGTACCTCTGAATCCTTGATTTCTAAGGAGACAGGCCCTTAAACCTGGTTGATGAATCATGACCGTGCGATCTGAGTGTGATTAACGGCTAAGATTCACCTTCGGGTGTATCTGCGCTGTAGAGGATCGCTATCCGGTTAGGTATCATCCTCTCCGGGGTGGTCGCACGGTTGTCTGACAGGCTAATTCTTTTTTTTTATTAACTTTTGCCTCTGAACTTTCGGTTTCTTATATTTTCCACCCCCATAACTTTTCCATTACAAAATCACCCTGTTTTCTCGTCACCGTTCCAAACTTCCAATGGTAAGGCTAGTTGGACAATAATTGGCTTGGTGTTTGTGTTCTTGCAAAACATTGAGCTTAGAGTATAAGGAGCTGTTTGGTTTGGACCCTGAGAAAAGTGTTTTGCTTGTCTCAAAAACATATTTTGATTCCGAGAGAATAGAATGAGCTATTTGTTTGGGAAAGCTAGTATAGTAGTTGGTAAGGAGCTTTCAAGGCATAAGCCTCAACAGAGTTCACGAGAGTAACTACTTGAGTTATTGGTTTTGTTTGCAGAGAAGGCTCTAGGTGATCTTCTTTCAAGTTTCTTGTTGAAGGAAAAAGATTAAAGCTTTGATTGATTCTAATGCTGTATTTTCTGGCAAAGACAGATAAAAGTTAACAGTTTTGTTTTGTGCCATTGTGATGTTCTCATAGATTTTGGTGACATTCTTGCAGGTCCTGGTACACTCTTGGTCATATCCTTCATCGACATCACAGACGATTACCGTGAGGACCACAACCTGAAATGGGCACAAGATTATGTGGACAATGAGGATTGGACTGATACTGATTAGTTATTACCAAACCTTAAAGCATAAATTTTTATTGATCTTTTGAGTTAAATTAGTTCAGTTGAAACATAATTCTAATGTAAAAAGCTCAAAATGATTCCACATAGTGATAAGATCATAACCAAGATTGGACCACGTTTCCATGTTTCCACTTTGTGCAATTGTGTTTCCTAGATTGTAGGATCGTGAAAGATTCACTACTTTCCCTTTTCTATTTAAAGACTTCTATGGCAGATAATATAAGCAGACTTGAAATTTGATGAAAAATAGAGTTTATCTCTTTGTGTTGTTTTTATAAACAATTCTCTTAGCTTTGAAGAGGGACCACCTATCACAATGTTGTTGTATGATATCAAAATTTCTTCCCTTGAGCCAAGTTTACTCGAATCGCACGACCCTCCAGCTCAAATCCATCAAGCGATTCAAGCGCGGTTTCCATTTCCGCTTTGGAAGAGTAACACACAAAGCCATAACCCCGAGATTTCCCGGTATCTCCGTCATACACAACTCTTGCCCCAACCACATCTCCACACTCTCGAAACGCTCCAGCTAATGTCTCGGAAGTGACTGTCCACGACAAGTTACCAACAAACAGCTTGTACTCTGTTTCCGGATACAGAGGTTCTTTGTTTGGCTTTGGTTTATCTGCAAAGTTCACCTTCAAAGTCCGACCAAGATACTCCTGAGATTACAAAACCAATCAACAATTCAACGAAAATGCGACACATTTTGTTTGTTGTGTTGTAAAGCTGCAAACTTTTAACTCTCACTTACAGTTCCATCGAGGTTTTCGATAATGATGTTGCAATCTTCGACGCTGCTCATGGTTACAAAGGCAAACCCACGACTCTGTCCTGTGTCTCTGTTGTAAAGAACCTCGACGAGCTCAGGGTTAGCGAAATCTTGGATGATTTGAGCAAGAGTTGCACTGTCTACATTATAAGGCAAGTTCCCAAAGTAGAGCTTAGTGTTAATGGTGGCAGGAGGATTAAGATCAGCAGCTTTATCATCCTCCTCTTCTAATTTGACAGTGATGGTCTCTGGCAAAACCTTGAATCGCCGAGAGCCGTCACGTGAGGAGATCAAGAGAGGTTTTGGAGGAGAAAAGTGAAATTTTAGGAGTGTGTGGTTAGATGAGTGGTTGCAACGAAGAAGAAGGTTGGGTTGATGATGGAGTTTGAAGCAGGGAAGTGTTACTGTTGAAGCTGCCATTTTCTCTCTGGACAGAGAGAGAGAGATTGGCTTTTGACAGAGATGATTCTTACCCACAAAAGATTATGGATAAGGCCGAAAAAAAGTGATTGGCCTATCATCATAATTCATAACATCTTAAGAATCAAATCATAGAACCATCTTGATTTGATTCTTTGAAACACCAAAACCCAGGCCTACAAAGCTTTTCTAAACCCAGCCCAACTTAAAACACGCCACGTCATAACATCACAGCATCAAGAACATGCCATGTCGTATGTTTTAAAATTACAAAATTGGTCAATCACAGCCTGAGAATAAGCCATGTCATTTAAAAAGGTATGTTTTAACTTTTCCCTTTCTCAGTAAATTATGGATTTATTTACTTTTTTGTCTCTATAAATAGATGAGGATCAGTCTTCGAAACAGAGTAAAACCCTAATCTCAAAAACGCAAACATGAAATACAGAGAAAAGAGGAAGAAGATGGATTCTTTAACAGAGGATCTATGGTCGATTATACTGGCGAGATTACCAGTAAAGAACATCAACACCACTTGTAAATTGGTTTGCAAGCAGTGGAAATCGATCGTCGAGTCTCAGTTTTTCCGTGACTTTTACTCTTCTTCATGGTCACTCATGTTTAGGGACTATAAGACAGAAGTCATGGCTAGCTACAGATGGGGACTTGAACGATCTTTAGGCTCTTACATCTCGTCTTTCTTAACAGACAAGTTCGGGAACCAGAAGGACAAATACCGACAAGCCCATGTCGTGGCTTACAGCGATGTCGGGTTGATTTTGATCCGTGTAGGATCTATCCTCAGGAACATGTCCTTTTACGTGGCTAATCCGGTTTCACGAGAATGTGTACAAATAGTTACTCCTCCTGATCTTCTATGGTTCTTAACGAGTTACAACAATCCAATGGGGATTGTCACACGGAGTGAAAACGGTGTCGTTTTGGGTTACAAAGTTGTTGTGCTTGATTTTGCTCGTTCCAGCTTAAGTTTGCTGATATATTCATCTGAGACAGGCTCGTGGAGTCTCCATATTTTCCGGTTTCCTTTTTCTTTTATCTGTCAGGGCTTCCACAATTCCATTAGCTTGAACGGAAATCTTCATTGGTTCGCACGTAAGAACGCTAATGATCATGAAGTTGTTGTGTCCATCGATTTTTACGACGCTAGCTCTCATCGATGCCGTGTAACGCCTTTCCCTGATCTAGAAAAGTCCCCAAGATTCAAAAGATCTTGCACAACTTCACAAGGGAACCTCATGTATATGAACATATTCTCCAAAGACAAAGATGATGGAAGTGTAGAGCATAAGTTAAGTGTATGGAGGCTAAAGAGCTGGGAATGGCAACTAGTGTCTGAAATCTCCATGGGTTTTGTTGAGACGGGTTTAGATTATATTCCGTTGGCAATAAACCCTTTTGATGCTACAACAGCCTACTTTCGGAGCAAGAAACACCATTGTTTGCTATCTATTAACGTACGCAATGGAGAGTTTGTGCTACACAATGAGTTGGAACGTAGCAGCAACGGTCAGGTTCTGAGTTCCGTTGAATGTCCGAGAGTTATGAAACACATCTTAGGATTTCACTTTTCCTCGTTCGTTCTCCCACAATGGCTTCATCGGATCCCAAGGTGAGAAGAGTTTAGACTTAATATTTTGCAAAGACTTCACTTGTTTCTTAATTTTTTTAGTTCTGGACCAAACTATCCGCAACAAAGCTTCCTCGTTCTGGAATCACAATCCGACACTTGCTTCGATTCTACTACAAATCTGGTTTGGTCGACTCTCCCTATCTTGGACTAGAATTTTAGGATCTGGTTTAAATTGTTTCTTGAACTCTTTTTGTTTAAATTTTGTAAGGCTCAAGTCAAAACTTAACAATGTATTCTGTTTTTATTAAATAGAAAATCGTTTCAAAAAATAAAAAAAGAAGAAACACAACACTGTAATCACCTACACTTTGGAACTTCAAATAAATTTTGCATCTTTAAACCTTTGACTACTTGACCAAGGGCTTCCGCCTGTAATCATTAGTTAAGATATTAAATTTATTAATTAGATGGAGTCTAAAAAACATTGGCTCATCAATTCGGTTGCATTTCGTTCAACTTGGTTTATTTCAACGAAATCTTAAATTTGATCGGTTTATAAAAGATCGGTTCATATTTGGTTTGGTCCCATACTATTTGGTTTTTCTATTTGTTAAAAAACAAATTAAATAGAAGTAAAGAACAAAATAAATTTAATTCAGTTATATTTCGATTCAAAGAAATATTACAAGCTTTTGAAAAAGTCTAGTGTTTCTCGGTATAAGAAAATAACACAATAATCCCAAATAAATTTGGTTATTTAATTTTTCCCATAAATGCTTGAAAGGATGTGTTACCTACCAATGATCATTCCAACTCAATGCAATTCTTACAACCATTTATACTTCACAGACATCTAAATCAAATGTTTTTGGACTCATCTAACAAATGTGTTTTTGAATTATATCCTGTTGCTACAGTTTTATTTCAAGAACTTGTCTAAAACATAATAAATTATAAAATAAAGCTCTGTTTCTTCTAAACACCAACAAAAACATCTGTTTTTTTACAATCATTTTTTTCGATCGATTTCTTCATTTGGAGAACTTATATATACATTGACAGGACAAAAAAAGGGACTCAGTTCTTTATCTCTGGTTAGGTTTTTACATATTAATCTATAAAATTTATCTCCTATGTAATGACCAAGAGACGAACACAAGAGAAGAAACGAGTTTATTCAGAGAGGAGAGTTTATCTCTCTTTTCTTCTTCTGATGATCTCACACAGAGACTCTGTTTCTTGTCCCTCAAGTAAAAAACAAAACATTAACTCGTAGCTTCAGAGATGCTCTGCAATGATGGTCTCCATGTTTTTGATTTCGACGAAGCAGAACTCGTTAACACTGAACGTTGTTTCTCATCTTTTGTTTCCTGTACAAAATAAAAACAAAAACAAAAACCATTAAGTATTAATAGAAAGAAAAGAACACTAATATTCTGGGTTTGAGTCAAAGAGAGTGAAAAGTTTGATCTTTAGCCAAACCCATATCTAATTACTTTAAACTTCGATTAAAGCTTAATCCTTTAGCTAAACCCATATCTTAAATTCTAGTAAATATTCCTTACCAGATGATTCTGATTCTTGTCAGATTCTTCACCAATATTCTTCTCCATTGATGGCTTCTTCTTCTCTTTAGTTGTTTCACTCTGATGCTTCTTTGTCTTTGCATACTTCTTCGCTCTAATTACCTTCATAACCTCTGAAATTAAATCAAGAAATTATTTAATCAGAAACCCATTATTAGACGAAAAACAAAGCTAAAAAGCTTTAAAAATACAAAAATAATCAAAACCTTGTGAAGTGATGAGACGATAAGCATGACCAAGAACAAGATTCTCCGTTGGTCGGAGAAGTTTCACGCGCGTGAACCTCACGACCCTTCTCTGGCTCTTATCATCTGTCCCCGTCGTCGTCGTGGTCGCCGGAATATTCGTCTCCGGCAAAGGAATAATAAGAGAAACGTAGTGACCAGGATACATACGCATGATTTCGGCGACGGAGACAGGACCGTAATATCTATCGATTTTTCCGTCGGGATGTTGTAGAACCAACGCCGCCGCATCCACCGCCTGACAATTTCCCATCTCTTCCTCAAAAAAAAACTTTTTTTTCTTTTCTCTGTAAAAGAATTGTTATGATTGAGAGAGAACAAAAGAAAAAACAGAGTAGAGAGAATGAGATAGTTCTGTGAAGGGAAAGAGAGGAAGAGAAGAAAAAGAGTCTTTTTCGAGACAGCGTGAAGAGTTAGGTCCACCATAGAGACACAGCTTTGCTTATAAAACATGTGAAACCCAAAAATTATTATCATTAAAAATCACTATTGTTTATTATTTATTACTTTTAATTATGATGTTGTGATTATTTTATTGGACTGTCATTTCAGGGTTAATGATAAAGAATAATAATAATATTATTAATAAAGATTTGTAACCATATTGTTGCAGATTTGACTGTGGTTTTGCCGGGGCCATCTCTGGTCTCTGACGTTTACTTTTATTTATTTATTTTTGTTGTTATTTTTGGAGTTTAAAATTTAATGGAATAGAGTAATAATATAGGATGGTCGGAAATTAAATAGTTGATTACAACGGGTGGGTGCCGGCACCGGAGATCAGGGACCGATGATTTTGACATTTTTGTTTCTGTTCTTACTGGTTTAAAATAAGTTTCTTTTATTAATTTGTTGTATTTAAATTTCTTACTCTTTTTGGGTCATGTGATTCATTTAAGAAGTGCTGCAATAAGCCAACAACCATTTCTAGTAGTTAATTAGCAAATGTTATAATGTTTGACTTTATTAGGACTTGAATTATATAGTTACTACACTATGACTTACCTTCCAAAATTAATCCTAACATTTTTTTTGTAACTAAACAAAAGTCAGTTACATAAATTGCATTTGCAAAAAAGAAAAAATCATGTAAGTTATTTTTTTAGTTTATAATTTAATTTATTTTGTAACGTTTAATGAATCGTGAGAAATATTAGTTTGAAACGACAAATGTTCTTCAAACGATTTGAACAAGTGTTATTTCAAACTAATATTTCTCTCGATTCGTTTTTTTTTCATGTAACGTTCGGCAACGGATAGTTCTATATAATTTGAACACTTGTCGTTTCAAACTAATATTTCTCTCGATTCGTTTTTTGTCATGTAACGTTTATTTTTATCGGGCCATGATAGTTCTGTATTAAACATTGACAAATGATGTTATAAAGGTAGCTAAACACAAGAAAAGGTAGCTAGTTTTGTGTGTATATTTTAGTTTGACTCTCATGTCTAGATTATTTGACCTCTCGTTATTTTCGTAAGTCTAACACATTTGACATTGAAGTTATAACAATGGATACGAAGTATTATATTGGTCAAACTGAAGTTAGTTCTTCTTAGAGCCACCGAAGCTTAAGTACTATTCTGCATATTTCAAATTTGGCCGAATATAACATTTAATGCACGTTGAACTTGGACCATGGACAAAAAGTTATGGAATATAGATTTAGACGAAAATAAGAAAAAATCATAGATATAGCTGAAGATAGCCTAACTATAGTAGATCCAAAAAAAATCAATTTTGGTACCACTCATGACGAGAGAAAATACAAAAATATTAATATTCTTTTAAGAATTTGAGACATATCATAGAGATATCTCAAAAAATACAAAAATAAAGAAATTTGTGGATTGGGTGGACAAGAGACACTGCAACTTCTTATCTCCTTATTCTCACTTTCACGGACTTAAATGCTTTCTCTTGACATTTTATTTTTGTTTTTATTTACTTTTGTATGATTCATTCGGTTAGTACCGGTTTGGCTCTTATTTTGATTGCCAAGAAATACAGATGCGATTCTATTGAATAATACGTTCGGATATTGAATGTACCTATTCGTTCAACAAATAACCCTATATGGAATAGTCAGCTTACAAAGCTATTGCAAGTTCGCAAATGAAAAATGATGAATTCGTAGATTATTAAAAGAAAGCGATTGAAGCTAATACTTTTTTTGTCTATAATTTTCGTTTTTTATCAGTTGTATGAATGAATGATTCTAAATTCTAAAGATTTTTATATCATGTTTTTTTATCAGCTGTCGATTCTTGTTGATTTTCCGATATTGACTGCAAGAAAGTTTAATGGTGCGATGAGAGGATAGAAATATCATGCTAAAAACTACTAATTAGCTCAAACTGAGAATTAAAGCAATTATTTGAATTTTTGGAAGGTCCAATGTTTCCACTAAGCATCACTTATTAAATAATGTTGCATAATCATAGTTATTTGATCTTTTCTTCTTTTTTCTAGATTTTAATTTTTATTACATCGTTATTTTTTTTTTTTTTGAAACCATCGTTATCTTTTTCATGGGAAAATATATATTACACCACTTTAATGATGACTACGTATGGAAGAATATGCTAGGACATAGGGTTCAATTATAAGACGACCTAGAGTGAGATTTCAAGAAATGATTAGATACCAGATTGTATATATTAAGCGTGAGAACTAGTGGAAGAATATTGAGAAATCTATAAAGTACATAGTTTTTCTGTTTCTTTTTCTTTTTCGACTAAAAGTTCTGTAAAATCTATTTAACACCCTGATATATATATTCTATTGAATTGTTTTGACACTTTTCTTAAAATAAAATTTACGTTTTAAATTAAAGACGCACGTAAATAACAAATGTTTCATAACCACCTCGGAAACGAGGTTTAAAAATCCAAATGAAAACATGCAACCAGATTCCAATTCACAAAACTAAGGGGTCAAAACATAACTTCAAATCGTGAGGTAATATTCAAGTAATGTTCTATTTGGTTAGTAAGATGTATTATCTTACTAGTCGGATTCAGAATTTATACACTACCAAAATGTGGTTCCTCGCATTAAAGTTTAACCAACAAAAAAAAAATGTGGTTGGAAACAAATCACTATGTGATAAAATAATGCAATAGTCTCAATTTCGTTAACACAAAATATAACTTGCATTTAAATTTTAAAATCAAAACGTTTCGATCCAAAGGAAATGTAGGAATGTTTTTTGGACGTCTCTCTGATTACCTAACACCAGTTGCTTAATTACTAGAAAACTTACATGTCTAAAATACCAAAGAAAACCGCCAAAAAAAATTATTAACAGAAAAAAAAATCGCCAAAAATTAAATAAAGAACTCTACACGAATACTATTATATTATTACTCAATGGAAAATATCATGAATAAATCCAACAAGTCGATAGGTATCCTGCTAAACGTAATCAAGATTCCATTTTCTAATGATAAAAAATCTTGTGACTTCATTTAAATAAATTATTGAAACGACCGAAAAAGATATATGAGCCTACACTTTTCTATATAATATATGAATTGAAAAAATCTCTTTTTTTATGACTATTGAAAAAATCTCATTATTTTTAGTATTTTACTATAAACATAACATTGTGTGAGATATCCAAAGTTTTGAGTAAATAAAAATCCGATATGCTTAAGTCAGCCAAATGTAATGCATGAGAGTCTTGAGTTGTAGATAACACAAAGTTATTGTCCAATTTTGTTTTTAACGATCACAGTTATATTTCCAACGATCTAAAATCAATATGGACCAATTTTTACTACATTTCCGAAGTTATTTATTTTTCCCGTCTAAACGCAAGATCAAGAACATGCAATTACTCACATGACGTCATCAATTCATGTAATAAGTAGGACCGAAGATTCGGATATCCTTTTTTTTTTTTGGTCGTCAATTCGGATATCCTAAGGAAACATCCTCATGATAAAAGATTAATAATCCTATTTTTATATAAATTAAAATTGTTACTGTAACCTGACTCGTGATCAGTGTATCTTTCAAATCATATTTAAAATTGCAAAAAAAAGGAAAAAATTAAAATTAAAAAAGGGTTCTCCTTCGTGGATACATCCCTACGACCCTACCGAATATATCCATCATTCACTGATTTTGTACAAACTTTTTTTGTTAAACAAATAAATAATAACTAAAGTAAGAATTCAGATTTGCATATATACGGAGACCTAATCACGTTGACGTTTGTACGGCGACTAACACGCAAATTTTTTTTTAAAAGATTTTGGATCACAAATTATGTCTTTTTTGGTTCTTCATCCACCCAACATAACATATTATAATAATCTTTTTTACTTTCGTTAAACACAAACAAAACCAGCTATTTTTGCAGAGCATCTTGGACTTGTTGGTAAAATATCTTGAGATGATTGAATAATATATATATATATATATATAGGAATAATTAAGCAAGTTAATAAATTGAAGACCCGACGATTTAGCTAATATTTATACTTAAAAGACTTTAATTTGTCGACATGTGTGAACACATGATCTGGTACAACGGTCAGAGTGTGTGTGTACTGTGTGCGCGCGCGCCATGTGAAGGTGTTTGGGAGGTTTTTGGTTTCTCAACTTATTAAATGTCTTTGACGATTGTAACTTCATTTTCAAGTTTGTTCACTACATCGATATAACTGCACATCCCAATCCATCATAAACAAAACCATAATTTTACTAATGAACTAAGTTATTTAACCACTAAAAGCTTAATTTTACTTAACACATTTATTCTACAATGAACATTTTGGACCGGAATATTTTTTAGTAAAATTTGAACCTTCAACCGATTGATCTAAATCAATTGAACTTCGTGTTCACAATTTAATGACAAATAACAATGTGTATTATTCTATATTTAATTATCAATCCTAAAAGAAATGAACTCCAATTTTTTTGTATTATTGATTTTTTTTGTTTGTAAGGTTTTTTATTATTGTCTGTGTGACCAAAGTGGAAATGGCTTCAAATAATTATGATATAAACTCTGATAAAGGTAGCTACGCAAGAGACTAAACTAGGGTAGTGGTTGAATTCGACCCGGAATATCCTCATCACGAATTTCGTTTATCCACTATCAATAACTTTTTTTTTTTGTATTATTATAATATTAAATAGTGTCTATATAAATAACTTTTTTGGGGGTTTGAATAAAAAGCCGAGCAAGACTAATCATTGGACATGTAAAGTTCAGGTGAGGCGTAATCATCTTTCTTTGTTTTCCGCAACAAGGGTGTTTTTATCTATGCATGCCCCAATAATATTGTTTGGTTAAAGTTTAAAATTGCTTTATGCTTAAGTTGTTAGCATGTTATATAGGGGCGGGACAAGTTATTCTTTCATTCAATTTTACCCAATTTGTACGAGTTACAATGCTTGAAGACAATGCTCTTTGACATACAAGGTTGGAACAATGACATCTTCCACTCTAGATTAATCCATTTTGTGATTAGTCCGCAAGGGTGGGTAAAGAATTTAACCACAGCGGACGTATTACAAAAAAAAAATTTATTCAACAAATTATTGTCTATCCCGAAATAGAATAGTTTAATTTACAAAAAAAAAAAAAAGATGCGAAGAATAAAATGAACTCAAATTAGATCCAACAATTATATATAATATATTGCCCTTGTTCATAAAAGATGAAAAAGTAAAGTTATTCTTTTGACAAAATATAAAGGTAAAGTTATTCCATATATGATCTTAGTAATCTTCGCATAGATAAGGGAGCCACTTATTAAGTGGAAAATGTGGTGGTTAGGAATGCCCAGCGTTAGGTTTAGAATGTCGTTTTGATGCTTTGCCACTAAACATCCAATGCTTTTAATATCTTTTTTGGTTTTAATCAAAGCTCTAATATTACATCCTTTAGACACTGTCTTTTGGCTTCATCTACCAAACATATAACATTAAACCAAATCTTCCTTTTTCTTTCCCTTCTCTCTATATGTAACATTAAATATCAAGCACAAAACATAAATTGCTGTCTAGGTTAATTATCGTATTTTTCCCCCACCTAATAAGAAATAAATTATTTAAATATTCGATGTTATGATATAACAAGGAGAAAAAGGAATAAGTCGCAAGTCATGATCAATCTCACAAGTCACGAATCGATGTTATGACTCACGATGTTGTTAAACTATGTTTTACGTTTACGTTTCAATTGGAAACGGTGATAGTAATTAGAAACAGTACGATCGGTGGGGTAAAAATAGTACATGCAGTAGAAGTTGCATTAACGAGAAAGACAATAATACAATACAAATATCCAATATTGGCTAACAAAAGCGATAGAAGAAGCAATTATATATAAGATATTTGAGTTTCTTTTTCCGTACGAAGACCGACTAACTAATCTTGAAAAAGGGACTAACCAGTATTGGCTGCGACAAAGGGACTAACCAATGTATGTCATATATTATTACATTAACAAATTTCATCACCTATAGTTATTTGTTTTTCTCCATTACGTACTTTTGTATTATTACAAACAAATCGTGTGAAATGTCAAATCGTTTTCCGACAAAGAGAATCGGTACCAGAATATTACATCAGCAATCACCAACTATTCAAGATATTACAGAGCATGACAACTTTTTCCAAATGGTTCTATGTAAATATTTAAAAATATTCCAATCATATTAGATACTTTTTTTTTGTTAATCATCTTAGATAATTATTGCACAATAATTTTCTAAAAAGTACCAAAAGATTTGTTAGGGTTTTCGAAAATGATTTTATATTCCATCGCCAAAAAAACATGTACGTATATAATTCTATAGGAAAATAAAATAGTCTTACTTCGAGGGATAATAAAATAGTCACTATTACCATCGACAAGATGATCAATATATATATAGACAAGAACATAAAGTTTTATTTTTTTTTTGTTTTGATAATTAGGAGATTCTAGACCGAAACTCGACTAATCTTTTCAGGATGTATTTAACTGTTGAATAGTCCGTTCATCGGATTTTCTAATGGATTTAAAACGTGGCACTAATTCGAATACTCAAAATCAGAGTTTGGTAATTTTGAGCTTGAGAAGATTTGATCCCTGACTTAAATTAATATGACAAATCTTTTTCAAATGAGAAACCGACGGACCATCGCTACTTGTTCAAGAACATAAAGCATTATGATGTCTTTGAACAAGAAAAAATAATTAATAATTAGATATGGATTAATTTGTGAAACTATAGCGAACAAGGTGGCATAGAAAAATTTGACGTAAACAATAAATAAATTTTCAGTCTCCACAGTTTAGTAGGTACCAAATTTTGAGAAATTTAATGGATGGAGCAGTGCTATGTCTGTTAAAATATCATGAAGAAATGTATTGAATACATCCATTTGATTATACACGCTATTAATGTTGAAGATTAAACTGCATGAGTTTAACTAGATGGAATGTTTTTTTACAGTTTCATATATAAACGTAGGTCTTGGCATAGAAACCGAAATTCAAAACTCGAAATCCAAACCGAATCCGATCCGAAAAAGAGAAACCGACCCAAAAAAATTACAATAAATTTTATAAATAAATTCTTTATATTTGTAAATATATAATATATAGATATACAAATTTGACATATAAAAATATCTATATTTCATGAACGGATTTGATAACTAGATTTTTAAATTTTAGTACTTATGATTTGATACGTTTTTGAAGGATGTTAAATTTTAGTATTTTCTTTACTTCGTAAATTAATGGGTATCCGAACTTTTTAATCGGATAGCAGTTATGAATATTTTACCTATTTTATCTTCAGTCAAAAAATATGACAATAAATAACTTTTAATATAAATAAAGATGAAATGGGGAAAAAAGTATATACATTGGATGGAGACCAAAGGATGTTTTAGAGGATGTGCTCTTCTGCACGAATGATCTACTGATCTTACCCATCTTTTCAGTATGTATTTTTTAAGATTTTTAAGATTTTTTTAGAAGATAGACTTTTTAAAATTCGTTTACCCGACAAATCAAACAGAAACAAACGTAAATGTAATCTTCTGACGATAGATACTCTGTAGAAACTTTTACATGTGTCGTTTTGATTATAGTTAGCTTTAATAATATAGTTTTGCATGATGTATAATGATAATAATAAATAATCTGATTGTCAGCTTTCACTAAATAAATGGAGTTCATATTGGCTTCAATGTGTAGGTAAAACGATTTCTCCGAGATCATGGTTTCATTGAAAAAAAATATTTCTTCTTGTAGGGGATTAAGCATTTTCTAAAAAATGTTTTTTAAGAAGCTTTTGAAATGTTTTTTTTCTTTCAAAAATGAATATAGAGATAGACTTACTGAATGAGTCTGGTGTCTTTGATATATATATATAAAAGAACAGATAAATATCTACACTTATCATGGGATACTAGGAAACAAAAAAAAGGAGTTCATCCATTAATTTCATGGATAGGAAAAAAAGAAGAAGAAGGAAATCCCCATTTTACTGTTTTTCTTTTTATAAAAAATTGTTATCTTATGTCATGGTGTCATATTATTTTCGTAATTTGGCTTAGCCATTTCATGTGCAATTGAAGAATGATGGATCATACATTCATACTTATATATATGTGCAACACTAAATGCGTAAACACATACACGTAATTACGTATACTAATTTTTTGTACACAAAATTTGACAAAGAAGAAACTAAAAAATAGAATAATGAAAATAAAAACTCAAAGGGAATAAGAGAGCAGGAAGAGACAGAAGCACAAGTGATTGACCTCTGTTGTCGCTCAAATTGCTTCAATTTCCAAAGAAAAACACAAATTTCGTTGTACAACATTTTCCTAACATTATAGCATCATAATCAGCTTAAACAGTAGACTCTTTAAGCAACATTAATCATCTTATTCACTTGATTGACCAGAAATACTAAAATAAGAGCACCTTGTATTTTGCATTACGCAGCAAATACCAAGAACTAACAATAGGATGAAGCTATTGAACAAGTCAATTGTTTGTTATGTAAATAAAATATAATTAGCATTCCCTTGTTTTTTTTTGAGAAAAGGTTTGCAAAACATTCCCTTGTTTACAGGAATCAATTCCCACTTTCCATATTTCATGTTTTATAGGAACCACTAATTCCAAGTTTTCAGTTTCTTATTTAAAGTAGCTAAAACAAAATCGAAGAAAATTAACATAGATTATTTCAGAAAATTAAATAAATTCATCTTGACCAGCTACTATAATGAAGATCATTCATTTGATGCTCATTGCCTTCATCATACTCTTCATGACATTGTTATTGGCTCCGATTAAAGCTGCCGGTGCCGTGAAACGGCCAGTGCCACCAGAATGCAGAGGGGAGCTTGGGCCTTGCATCGATTACCTTATAAACCCAGGGGTGGTTAGGACAGGATCACAACATTGTTGTGAAATACATAGACTGAACAGTTCGAAACCATGTTTGCGTAAAGTCTTTACGACGTCCAAGGATCCTATGCTAAACAGAGCTGCTCGTAATATCTTTCATGAGTGTGTTGTTGTTCGTAATTGTCGTCCTCGTCCAAAGATCTAGAGGTTATTATACATGTAACTAAAAGAATATAATAACAATAAGTTCAAAAAAAAAGAATATAATAACAAGATAAGTAGATAACAAACATTTATTAAAAAAAAAAAACAAGATAACAAACATATTTTGAAATAATGTAGTAATTATGGTTGGTTTTATATGATTAAATAAATTATTATGTGGTAACATTTACAAATTGTTCCTTTGACAAAAAAATAACATTTACAAAAAAATTATTTTGGACTAGACTTTATTAAATATGTTCCGTTTTTGTTCAAATATGTTTGATTACACTTATTTATGAATGATAACGGCATTTAAGATTGATGGTGCTGAAAATACGTTTATGCACCTTTTAGAGTATATATATAAAAATGTGTTACCATTCAAACAAAAAAGATGAACATAAATTACCCAACATGTTGACAAAAGCAAATGGTAAGCCAAAATTACTCTTTGAGCAACATTAATCATCTTAATCACGTGATTGACCAGAAATACTAGAATAATCTTTGCAACTTGCTCCGTTTTACTGCAACTCTTATTTTTAAGACTTTTATACATATTAAAAATGAATTAAACTTTTATCTTTGTTGTTAAAAAATTGACCTAATAGGGATAAAACCAAATAAAAAATCAATTTTAACTGCACATATTCTTGTAAAACCGAACAATCTAGACTAAACCGAAACAGCTCACAATCAATTACCCCAAGTGGTTAATCATAGAACCATTTTGATTTGATTCTTAAGGATATACTGTATAAGTTTATCTCTGTCTTTAACCAAAAAAAAAAAAGTTTATCTATGTAGTTAAAAAATGAATTAGGTAATAAAAATGGAATTTGAAAATGCTGAAACTAAGCCCAAACTAGAACTAAGCCCAACTTCAACATGCCAGTTAGGAAAAAATGCTATCGATCTAAAAACGGCACGCTGTGCACATGCCCTACGCCGAAAACAGGCAACACTCAGAGTGTACATTATAAAAAATAAAGAAAAACGGGACGCAGTTTGAGAATACAGGGTCAAGCCATTGAACTCTTTATTCAGCACCATTTTCGTTGGCCACGACCACAACTTCGTTAATCTCCCCTATTACAAGCGAAGAATAAGAGGTATGTTTTGGGATTAGCTTAGGGTCTGATTTTCACGAGAACTCAGTTTTGGTCTTGGTCGTTTCCAGTTTGTAAACAAATGTATGTTCTTCAATCTTCAATTTGTCTGATCGATTATTACTCTGTGAAAGATTGAGTTCGAGGATTAGCCGAGTACAATGGTGAAGGTTTTGACCTATTTTGGAATGACATTGGCTGCTTTCGCCTTCTGGCAGTCTATGGACAAAGTTCATGTCTGGATCGCTCTTCATCAAGACGAGAAGGTTTCATTCTCTGAAAATCCGACACTTTTTGTCATCATTTTGGCCTCAATTTTATGAATTTCTTCGAAATCGAGTTAATGTGATTGAGTTAAAACACTAGGCTATTTAAATTTGATCGTATGTCTCGCTTACAAGTAATGGGTCTTTCGTTCGTTTCCTGATTTGAAGAAACCCATTTGCGTATGATTTAAAGGGCACTTTTTTTTTGTTTATGTTGATTTGATGTTACAAACTCCATGGAGTCTTGGTTTTGTTCAGTGGCGTTCTTATACCATGATTAGCACTTAATTTGACTCAATGCTATGTTGGATTTTGGAGAATTAACAATTTTAAGTGGCATATTTGTTTTGTTTGACATCTGATTACACTCACTTTGACAGTCATCATGTATTGTAACATGTTTTGATTAGAAGCTAAAGCTTTAACTTGTGTTTAATTTGTTTACTTTAATGTGTGATCTTCTTTTGCTGTGAAATCACAAATAGAGATTGTGATTACACTTACACTTGATTAAGTAGTGATAAGGGGTATGCACTGATGTTTTCTTTTTAGATTTAAGTAGCTAAGCTTAACTTGTGTTTGATTTGTTTACTTTAATGTGTGATCTATTTTGCTTTGAAAGCACAAATAGAGATTATGATTTTCCCTTGATTAAGTAGTTCACTGATGTCTTCTTCTTGGATATAAGTAGTAATCTGATAAACAAACCCGTATTTGTGTGCAGCAACAAAGAATGGAGAAAGAAGCGGAGGTAAAGTGGGTTAGAGCAGAGCTTCTGCGGAAGGCTAGAGAGGAGAGTCCTCTTGCATGATCGTTGCCAGTTATGTTTTTGGTTCTGTAATCAATAATACCATACATGCTTTTGAATCTGGGATGATCATGAATAATTGCGTCTTTCTTGTTCTAAACTAATGAAATTAAAAAGCGGGATGCAGTTTGAGAATACAGAGTTGATAGATACAAAAAGTTATATGATAGAGCAGAGTCAAGGGGATGCATTTCAGTATCGTTTTCAATATCACACAGAAGGAAAATACTTGTTGAGATTGAAAGGCAAAGAGTAAAACTCTTCACTTCTAGTATCCGCTTTAAACGACATGAAACGATCCCACCAAAACAAGCCTCGGTCTCTCCTCGTCGCACTGTCTTTAGATGACAATGTTACATCAAGAAAGAATGCCAAGATCCCAGCCACAAAGGCTTCAGAAGAGAATGGAACATTGATCATATCATTGAACTGCAAAGAACACAAAAACAGCATTGTCTTTGGTTATATATGAACTTATCGATAAGCGAAAGGATATCGAAAAGAATAGGATTCATGTTTGTCTGTGTTTTTTACCCATCTTGCGTGTGTGTGAACAGGTCCATACTTGTTAATAGCTGTGTACTCGTTGAAGTACTGTGGTATTGATAAGCCCATGAAAACCGAGAATCCGAGGATGAATATTGTTCTGAAACTGTTTAGATTGCAGAATTGAAGTAAGCTTAAACCACCAGCACCTGCACATTTATTGGTTTCAAGCTTGTGGTTTCAAAAACATAGCGGTGTTTACAAGAAAGGCGTTTCAAGAAACGTAAAGGCGTTCCAAGAAACGTACCAACGTATGCAAAGAACAAGCAATACAATGCTGCGACGATAGGAGCTGGAATGGAAGCAAAGATGGCCCCAAATTTACCAAGAATGGAGAAGAATATCATGAAACCGGCTGATATTTGAACTACCCTTCTGCTACCAACGCGTGTTAGCGCTAACAAACCGGCATTTTCTCTGCAAGGTCATCAAAAATAACCATTGGATTTTGCAACAAAGACGCTTGTTTTCAGGTCAAGTTCTTTGTTTTTCTATAGAGAAACCGTGCTTACACGGATACAGAAGCTCCATTTCCTGCTCCAAATAATCCACAGAGAAGAACTCCAACACCCTATAAATGTAAATGTGTATGTTAACGTATAAGTCAAAATATACAGTCTAAGGGTAATTGTGACAGATGAAATTTGAGTCATTGGTTCACTATGTACCTGCCAACCGATTCCACGGCTGAGCACAGAAGGTGGGGGAGGAGTTGCGCTTGCATACCTCGATACAGCAATGTAAGTCCCTGTTGACTGCATCCATGAATCACAAGAGTAAGAACAAGAACATGTGCAATGAAAACTTTGTCAAAATGTTTAGTGTTGTTGCAGCAAAAAGGAAAGATCTTTAAGATGAATTCTAACCTCAACAAGGGAAACAAATGAAACAGCCATCATAGCGAAAGCTTCACCGGCATGAAATGTTGGAGGTCCCCATTGAAAAGGGTAAGGCACTCTTATCCTGGCATCATCAAGAACCAGTCTGAATTTTCTACAAAATGTAGCTTAATGTCACTAGACAATGCACAAAGATAAAAGACTTATAATTTCATTACCATGGAGAGCCGCCAATGATGCCAGAGCGGTCTGTTCTGCAACTTGTCTGAGTGTTGGCTCCTGTGTTCTTATAGGCTCCACCAATGGTGAGTAAATGAGCGTAAATCCAGACAATAACCACAGAGAAAATCACAGCAAATCGATGGAAGACATGTCTTTCTCCTCGCATGAGATGAGGAATGTACTGCAGAAAGAAACCAAAAAAAGATGAATCTAGTTGAGATCTCTTTTGAAATAACGAGAAGAGCATTACGCGGAGATTTAAACCTGTGAGAATATGAGTAGAAGAATGATCTCAGGCAGTCCAATCTCAATGCATTTGGCTAGCTGCAAGAGGAAGATCACAACTCAGAACTAAAGAAAATGTTATAAAACCGTAAATGACAAGAATCAGAGTAATACACACCAGAGGGAAACCGAGCTCATAAAGTCCAAAACCAGCCAGTGCTACCAGAGGAACTGCAGAGAGAGGACTCAAGAGCCTAGAGAAAGAAAACAACAATCATCAGAAAGTAGAGAAAGAGAATCAGTTGGTTTTATATATGAATGTTCTTGGTGTGAAGAATCATCTTAGCTAACCTAACTACATTGCGCCAAAGCCCGCTGAAGCCAACAACGATCTGAAGAATCGAGGCAACGATAAGAGCACCTTGGATTCCTCGCATGATCCTCTTAAATTTCTGCATTTGTTTCCTCGATCAGCGACCAAATCTTATATAGAAACAGAGAGATTCTCAGTTTTGTTTTCCACTAACCTCCTGAGGATCTAAAATGTCGTTGTACCGAGCAGCCAAGATGATCGAAAGCGTGGTCGGTACATAAGAGTAAGAGGCTCCAATAACCGCAGGAAGACGAGTACCAAAGAAGCTTTGTAATAGAGTGTTAAGTCCAGAAACAAAAAGCAATGTCTGAATCATCTTTGCCTTCTCCTCCTAAAACAAATGAATACAAAATCCAAAAACAAAACATTGTTTTTATCAAAAACAGAGCATTTTCATAATGTTCATGGAATTGATCTGTCTGAAAAGAAAAGACTTACGTTTCCTCCACCCATTTGTGGAACTAACGATGTTGGGATAAGAACCGTTGTTCCAAGCATCACCAAGTAATGCTGAAAACCCAGAAGTATCGCTTCCGCTGATCCGAAAAAACGGTTAAAAGAATGATCTTTAGTTGTTAAGTTACAAGATGACATTGCACAAATGATAATGATATTAAAGATGTGAAATTAGGAGAGAAGAAAGAGTGTTACGCCAAGGAGGAGGACTGGTGATGCAATAAGAGATAGAAGGAAGCTGATCTTTCACCGGATGTGGCTGAAGCTCATCCTGTTTTGGCGGCGGCGCCGCTCCTCCTCCTTCACCACCACCGGCCATTTTCTTTTTATCTTCTGATGAAATGCAGAAGTAACTCAGAAGAGACAGAAAGGTTGAAGCTTTATGCTGGAATCTTGAAGAGCAAATCGTTTTTGTAGAAGCCTACGAAGAGAAAATGCAAACCTAAACACCGAAAGTGCCGGAAATGATGTTGAAAATGCTGGGAAAGTGAAAAAGGGTTTAGGAATGGAGAGTGAGAAAGTGAAAGAAGAAGAAGAAGATGATGAAGTGAGAAAAGAGAAAGACATTTGTCGGGGAATATATGTAAGAAACCGTCAATAAAAAGTAAGAAACGTCAAAAAAGTGGATTTTGCGCGTTTTCGTTTAGACCTTTGAGAAGAAAGAACCACTTGGAGAACACGGAACCCATTTAAAAAAAAAAAAGCTTGAATGTGAAGAGGAAGAGGAAAAGAGCCATTTAAAAATTACCTTTAAATTTTAGCGGATTTAACTATATAAAGTTAGAAACTACAGGTGGAATTATGATTTGGGATCTGAAATCCGCTCCGAAAATTCGGATATATTGGTTTGGATATGGATTCGGCTAGTAAAACGTCGGATTACCAAAAGAATATCATGATTCAAATATCATGATTTTACGGGTCGGAATCCGGATATCATGATTTGAGGGTTTGGATCCAAAAATCATAATTTTAAGGTCTGGATCTGAAATATCATGCTTTTTAGGTTTGGATATCTAGATTTTTTCCAGACAAAAAAATAATGTATGTACAAATAAAAAACTTGATGTATAAAACCTCTAATGCTTTGACTTTGAGTTTAAGAATATTGGTATGCTAAAATGATAAGTTCAAAAACATTTCTAGCAAATTAGGTACCGGACTCGGTAGCTCTACAATCTGGCCACCGAAAGGGAATAGTTGGGAAGGTCTTCAGAACCAACGACGAAGAAAAAACTAAATTAACTTGTTTTGGTCTCTGATTTATTGGAAATATGGGTTCAAATTCGCAATTTTTTGGTTAAATAAAAAAAAATAAAGAAAATTAGGCAAGAATAACATAGATAATAGCATATGAAAAAATAGTTATAATATCCGTTAGATCTACTATGTTTTCTAATTGGATATTAATAAGTTAATTGAGCAAAAATATATCTAAAGACCAAAATTAAATAAATCACAAATCTTAAAATTAAAAAATACTTATCATCTATTTAATGAAAAGACAAGTGGAGAGAGAGAGAAAGTTGAACAAAAGTTTCCCTTCAAAATGTTTATAATTAAACAAAAATAATATTTTTCTATAGAATCAGTTAATATCTTTTACCAAAAAATTAATTATATTATTATAAAATTCTATTAAGTAAATAATTACAAAAAAAATCAAATGATAAATGTAATTAACTACTATGACAAATAACTTAGACAAATATTTTCCTCTTAAAAACACATTTTCCAATAAAAATTAGTCTTGCGGTATAAATGTACTAATATTTTTTACCAAAAAACTAATATCGATTATTATAAAATTTAGGGCAATTCTCAAAAATACCACATTTTTAAGTTTATGTTCCAAAAATAGCACAACAAGTTTATTTTTCCAAAAATACCACACTTAGTTTTAATTTCCAAAAATACCACAAAATTTAAACTTAACCTTAAACCCTCAAAACTAAATCCTAAACCTTCAAAACTAAACCCTAACCCCTCAAAACTAAAAACAATAAACTAATGGTGGTATTTATGGAAAAATAAAGTTGTTGTGGTATTTTTGGAACATAAACTTAAAAATGTGGTATTTTATGGAATTACTCTAAAATTTATAATATCAAATTTAACACTCGTATACAAACAAAAAAAAAAAAAATTAACACTCGTTTCTCACACCTTTACATTTTTTTAGCATTACGTAAAGTCGAAGCAATCCCTAGACGCATCTCCCCACTTCCACCTTTAATAACTCCTTTAAGTTCTTCTTCTTTACTCTATTGCTACTATAACTATAAAATGTTCGAATAATCTTTCTTAATTCATACTATAATTTTTCTAATTGGAACCATACTATAATTCTACCTTAGTTCGAACGTTTTACTTACACCCAGTACCCACCACCACTTTATAATTTGAAATTTATCAGAGTTTTAAAGATAATTGATAGTTGTTAAAAATAGTTAACTCTATATTATGTTAACGTTTTGTTTTATCATGCTAGCAATTGCTTTCATTCAACTCTCAATCGTCAAATTATACTTAGCTTCCATGTTCGTCATCTTATTAGTTATCAATGATAATGGTTAATGACCTTCTCTACTACCATCATAGATTTTTTTTGCAGCATCAAACATATTTAAAATTTTTGCCTCATCACTTCTAAGTTCAGGTTTCAACAACATTTTCTTGAAGTGTTGATGTAGACCCACGAAATACATTTGGAATCCATCAACGAAAATTCTTCCAAATGTCTTCCAAATTGATAGGTTTTGGTTATTATGTTGAACTTCTTCCAAATTCTTGGTTATTATGTTGAAAAAAAACATCATTCTTTTAAATTGCTTGTCTCTTCCAAATATCTAATTCCTCGCATTATAATTAAACAAAATTCTTCCAAATGTCTTTAAAATTTATAGACTTTGATACATTCCTCGCATTAAAAAAGAGTTACAAGACTTTGATATAATATTTGTTTTCTTTCACACTCTGCTTCTTTTTTTCTTTTTAATTCCTTCGATTTACTTACCCTTCATGTTTTATATATAACACAACTAAAACTAATTTGCAAACAATCGTTTTGGATTAAACTTGATCAACATCACCATTTCCGAGCAAAAGTGGAGTTGTCTGATCATCTGTATCCAATAGATGATTATTGTTTTCCTCCACCGTTTGCTTTTGATCGTCTTTTTGAACTTGACTCCACATTATCAATAGATATCCAGTTCCTGCTATCGCTGCTCCTAACACACTGTTCACAAGAAGTTCAACATAATAAACCAAACCTATCAAAATCAAACCAACAATTGATATGAAAACCAAACAAATTTTAAACATATTTAAATTTGATAAGTATACCGGAAAATCAAAACATGAAATTTCTGTAACAAAAATCTGAATCGAAATCAAAATAATATCTAACGTATCCATATTAAATTCGGTTTTTAATCTTCTAAAACAAAATTCAACTTGAATGAATAGAATGGGGACTCTCTTTATAGTTTATATGAGTTTTGTAAATTCTTTTTACCTTCCATAGTGAAGACTATTGACAAAGAAGCTTGTGCCAAAAATGGAAGCCCAAAGGATCCCAAATGGCTTAAATAATGGCACATAATAAGGCCCCTTCATTTTTGAACACTTCATTTGAACACTTGTTCTTATTATGCTCCCAAATATTCCCTATATATAAATTAACAGTATGATTTAACAATAGAAAACTCGAAATTAAGGAATACATAATATACATTAATTATAATAAATTATCATATATATGTACCGTAGCGATAATAAGATATAGATTCATGTTAAATTCGAGTTTCCATGCACTTATGTCTGGCTCCATGAACGCTGACAAGATTGCACATTGGAGTGTCCCAGCTAAGCTATAAGCAGACACTACTTTCATCACTTGGGGATATTTCTGGACTGTATCCAGCTGATATAGCAAAATCGACAAAAAAACAAATTAATAATTGAAACTTGTATGCATCATATAAGAATCGAGTCTTAAGACATTCGTGGTTCATACACAATAGATAAGATTTTTCTGAAAAACATATTTTGAAACATAATTTTATATACCTGTATGATATTCCAGATGGAGATGGAGAGGGTGGCGCATGCGAGAAGGAGAGAGCCGAGAGCCCAATTCTCAGAGTTCTTGAAGAAAGTCAAGTAATGTGAGATTGTAGTGAGGAAATTGGAGTTTGGAGATGAAGAAGAAGGTCTAATAAAAGGGCCTAAGTAAATAATTTCTACAAAGGCTCCTGTGAAGCATATCAACGTGCCTATCACTTTTCCTCTTGTTCTCTTACATTCCCATCCTAACCCTCCTTGCCTGTTTATTTTTATATTCCAGATATATCAAAATCAAAGAAATAAATGTTAATTAGAATTTAGTTATAAAAGAATAACAAATAATTTTTTTTTTGAATTTGATTAGTTTACCCAAGAACAAGCGAGAGCAAGAAGGAGAAAGCAGGTGATTGCAAGCCCATGGCACATACCACAATTGGAGAGCTATAACTTAGCCCCAAAAATGCCAAGTTTTGGTACATAAACACCCTGTTCAAGAAAAGTATTAATTAAAGATATAATTATTTCATTACTAAAACTTATACAAACTTAAACGTATTTTAATTTTTTCAAAATTTGGGAGATAAATAGGAGCAAATACATATATCAAGTAATCGTTTGTATGTTAGACATAAAATGATATAAATAGAGATTTATACTAACCCTGTAAAACCGAGAAGGAATATACGAACAAGGGAAGGTTTGGTGAGGAACGGTTCGTCGTCCCTGCAAACGAATTAGACAATATTTTCATATGATCATGATAACATCTCAAATTGAGAAAGACATAGAAATATATAGATCATGCACTTTAATTACCTTTCATCTCTATGAAAGAAGAAAGAGTAAGGGAGGAGAAGGAGAGAGCCAAGAGCATTGGTGTAGACGATGAAAACAAAAGGGCTCATGCCACCGGTCAATGCGGTCTTAGCCAAGATGGTGAGTGCAATGGTACATGCCTCCATCGATGCCATAGCTATAAATGGAACTATGGTTTCCCATCTTGCATCCATTAATCCCATATTGTGTCTGCGCGGCTTATGTCGGTAAAGCACGGCGTAGGACCGTCAAAAACGTGTATCAATATAAATATAGGCCAAGAAGAGCCGAAAATTTGACGATCCCTCTCTCTATCCTCTCGGAGAAGATGAGAGACTAAGTCCACAAGTAACACAACTGTTTTAGGGTTGTCTTGTAATGAAATATTTGTGTCTTCATTTATATTTATATATATGTGTGTTTGCATGTGAGTGGAAGGCCAAAAGAAGAAGAGGGTTTCTGTAGACGTGGAGAGAGAGAGTCATTAGTTAACCTTTCGAGAGGAGATGAAGCTAATAATTCGTTGCGCCTCAACTCTTACGCTTTATATATTTGAATAGTTTTTGTTAGACGACATAACATTACGTTCTATATACATATATAAAGCAAAAAAAAAAAAAAAAGAAATCACACAAGTTCTAGGGATTAGTCTGGTTTCGTTATGAGATTCTCTGGTTATAAAAAAGAGATCAAAATTTGTTACGCAACATTTCACGCAAAATATTTCTACAAAAATAAAATCATTTAAATATATCATAAAAGCTCAATTATAAATTATATATAAAATGTTATCAGATATATCTTAAAACAAATTTTGTTTCCCTTTTTACATAAAACCAAAACTTGCATGGCTAATATTGACAATTTTTTTTGTGGAAAGACTTATTATTTTTCATATTTGTAATCAATGTCAAACGGTTGTGAATATTTTACATGGCTAATACTTTTTGATGAAACGATCCCAATCATACATCGCATAACTCAACATACTGGATCCGGCGTTAGCTCTGATTTTTTGGAATACGAAACGAAATATGACTATGTCTTTCCTTTTGTTTTCTGAGAAATCAATATTCTTTGTTGAAAGATACGATACCAAAGGTTCGATTCTTCCCACACACAAACAATGTGTTATCAGTATGAAGTCTAACCGACGTCGTCTCGTTAGTAATAATTTTTATATATGAAATTGTTTAATCTTGCATAAATTTGGTAATTTAGGTTTGTTTGTTGCATTTTCCTCTAATTAAAAACCTCGAACCTACAGAAGAAAAAAACACAGTATCTACAATGGGAAGATTATATAAAAAATACTAACCGATAGTCTATCCAATCATGAATTACGTATTAATTATGCCACTATATAGTAGAGACACACAAAAAAATCCAAAAAGCTTTTTCTTTTTTAATTTATAGGCAGAGGCTGAAGAACGAAATTCTGATATAAAACAATATGGAAGCCCTAATCTCAATAACGGTCTTTCAAAACATTGTTATATAAAAGAAAACAAATCTATATATAAAATAATGTTAGACTTAGAATTTTTCTTGATCGATAAGAGTCGCATTTCCTTTGACGTAGCAGTTGGGAGAATGAAACGTCACCTTGTTATTAATGCTGGGATTAAATGGTGACGACATTTGAAAAATTCCCACGATGGTGAGGCAAAAGAAAAATATGGAAAATATATTATCTATTAATTTGTAACAGTCTTCACAAATAAAATAAGTTATAAATAAAAATATAGGGTCCGTATTATAATGTGGAGAAATAGTCTTGATTATTGTAAATTTTATCATTTTAGTTAGGATTTATTTATTTCAGTAATTACATAGCCATAGGAATGGTAGGCGGTAGCTATGTTTTGCGTACACTTAGTGAAATTTTTCAAGTAAATGTGTGTTAATGACCATTTTAATTATATAAAGAAAGCTATCAGTTAAATTGGATTTATGAGTTAGCTTAAACAAATAATTACTTGTTTTATTTTTATAATGTGTCGTGCTTCCCATTTAATATTAGCGGACCTTTTCAGCTCTTGCGCCATTATTACGCACACAAACTTCGAATTTAAGCGCACAATTCTAGCTAGAAAATACTCCCTTCTGTTTCAGAATAAAAGAGGTTTAAGGTTTTGGTACATAGATTAAGGAATCGTTTAATTTTTGTTTTTTTCTAAACTAAAACATCATTTATTATTTACCTAAACACAATTCAACCAATCATAAAATAATATACAAAATATAAATAATCAAAAACAATAAAAATGTAATTAATTTTGTATTGAAAGTTGAAAACATCATCTAATTTGAAACAAAAAAAAATCTCTAAAACATCATTTATTTTGAAAAAAAGGAAGTACAAAAAAAAATAAGAGGATGATACTTAGACCAACAAAAAAAAACAAGAAGTGGATAATTAGTTCTATTAATATCTAATAAAAATAAGAGGATGATACTTATACAAATAATTTTTTATTTTTTATACTTACTCTTTACATGTTAATTATAGATTTCAAATTATAATGTACATAAATTGCAATATTAAACTTAACAAATATTTAATAAATCTTTGACCCCTACATATGGCGTGAATCATCATCTAATGCTTTAATATATAAGAGAATCAGTAAGGACAAGGACAACTATTATATGGCTCCATAAATTTGTAAGAGGATATAAATGACTCCTTGCAGAATGTTTTATATTATAATACTAGATATTACTTATTGTTTAAATTAAAAAAAAATAGGTATTACTTGAATAATGTAAGAAGTCCACTGGATTAGTCAGAATTTATCATAACAATGTATATAAGGTGTGGCATATAATATATATATATATTCCGCATTCATAACAATGTGATGATCGAATCACAATATGTTATATTTCTCTTGTCTTTTTTATTCTGATATAAAATGCTTCTTCGGATTTTGAAAGGATAAAAGTTAATTTTACAGATATGTCTCCACAATTGTGGGTTCCTCTCTTGTTGAATGTTAGTATCCTTATTTAATTTAGAAAAAAAATGAAAAATTGGAATTTTTATTTAGATATATATATTTTTATTGACCTATTTAGATATATCATTTACAATTACAAACGATCTACATGATTTATTCTGTTCATTAATTTCTCTTCTGTTTAAGATTCTTTTGAAATATAAAATAGAAACATAAAGAATTTACAAAGCGAGACTTGGTCCAAAAAGAAATGGGCTAAAGCCCAACGACCATATTTAAGCTCACATCGCACCCTGATCCATATGCAAGGAAAAAAGAAAAAGAATATATTAAAGAGAATTTATATATTTTTTTCGCTTTTGTTGTTTAAAATTCACCTCTTAGAAAAACAAAACTAGCATTGAGAGACAGAAGACTGATGATACATTTTCAGAGGGTAAAATGTGGAAAAAATAGTTGTGTTTTATGATTTTGTAAGATAAAAACAGTACTTTACCAAATTAGTATTCGAGCAGTAAAATAAATATTTATACATAAGTTAAGAAAGCGAACAGCTTGTTTTGAATAACAAAACTCCAAAATACAGAAGTGGTCCAAAATTCTTGGAATCAAGACAAATATATTTCATTCACTCTGAACCATACCTAGCCACAAAAAAAGTTGAGCATAATATGTAACTTATAGCTCATATTATCGTTGAAGAAAAAAGCTTTATATATTGTATACAGTATCACAAAGTTTTTTTTTTGTTTTTAACAATATGCATTATGCGAGTTTGAACTTGAATGATGGCACACCAATAGCATTAGCACGAACTACTATGCTATATGTTTTGGTCGGTAGATTCCAACATGTGTATTAACATAATTTTCAATTAAGAATGTGATTACGGTCTATTGATGATTTTCGTTTTGTCAGTTGATGATAGGAATTAGCTCTTACTTGATTCACATATGACAAGAAAATAAGATAGAAACAATTTACATATGCAAAATATAATTTTTCGACATTTAAATTTTTAAAATTTATCAGAACTTAAACTGAATTTTATGGTGGAATCCATCATGATTTAAACCTGATTTTTTTGTTGTCCGAGATTACTGCGTTAACAATTAAATTAAAGAAGTTGGTGCTAATAATTCTGTAAAATTCTTGTTATGCTATAGTTTTTTTTTTTTTGTATTTGTTTTCTTGGTTTATATTTGTATATTCCATGGAATTTAAGCATGTTTTGGATGGAGATGGGTTTGATGAGAAGATAGAATGGAAGAGGATATTGCCTACACTGTGACCATGTCTCCCATGTGCCATCCTTTCTGTAAAGAAAATGGAAAATTAATTAATATTTTTTGCTAAGCAAAGTAAATGGAGTGCCATTGTTTTGACATTTGAAAAGACATTTTGAGTTTTTAATTCAAGAAAATATTAATTTAATACAAGTGTTGAAAACTATGAGAGGGTATCTTTAGCCCAAGGTCTTTGGTTGGTTGTTAGGGAGAAGAAATGCTTAACAAAGTATACATCACTAATTTCTTTGGCCCTTTGAGGAAGACAAAGCATTAGCCACCTTAGTACTATTATGGCTACCTATACCACAACTAATGTTTCATTCATATTCTATATTACTTTTCGAATATTTTTTCATTACCATTCTAATTTTTTTATAGTAATATAAAAAATAAATGGCATTATGTCTATAAGTGTTAGTTTAATACTTGAAGCGTCAATTTCTTGAACACTGAATATACGACATGATTTTTCGTATGTTTTTTTTAATCGGAAGAAAAATCATTTCATGAAAAAAAAAATTAGGGGCTTCTTGATTATACCATATTTCTAGTTTTGATTTTTCATAATCACTCTTATTTAAGAAAAATTCCCAGTAAAAGTCAGGAATTTTTAAGGATCCTTGTTAAATAATTTACTTATTTCCTTCAACATTTTAACAACTTTCTGAACAAAAATTTGAGGTAGTTTTAAAGAAAATTTAAAATACGGTGTGTTTTTTCAGTAAGGTCTACTAGACATTTTTTCAATTCTTTATGGGGAGGTGAAGCCGGATTCATGTGCTTAACGATCTTAGAGAGGTTGTAACATCACTTGGCCTAGCATAATATTCGAGTAAAATATGGTGTTTTTTGAAAAACAAAATATAAAAATGGTAGTTTAGACAATATTTTCCTCTTATTTTTATTTGAGAATTTGACACTGGTGCAAATGGTCGAAATGAAAATCAAAACTAAAAGAAAGAATCAAATCAAAAAGAAAGAAAGAGTAAGAGAGAGAAAAGTAAGAAGTAAGATAGTAGTGGAAGTGATGGATCCAATTATAAGTGTCTCTATCTTAAAAGAAGACCCCACATTAAGAGATCTCAGTCATATTGTCCTCCAACCCATAGGAGCTTTAAGATGTTTGTTACCTCTTTTCCTTTTCTCTATCATTGTTAGTCCCTTTCATAGATCTATTGATTTCACATTCTTATATCATCATTTCCCCACCTCTTTCTCTCAATCCACAAGTTATCTTTGAGTTATATTAATACATTAATACTACATGTCCATCTTGATGATGATCATGATGATGCATGATAATACTAAATGTTTACATTTTTCTCCAAAAGTATAAACCCTAGAATATTAGCGGTCGCGTTAAAACCAAACAAATTCTGATTTGCAGTTAGATTTGTCAATATAGTAGTGATGCAAACGTTTATGAATTGGCATGGATTTCAGACCTAATCGAATAATGAGTTAATCTTTTATATAATTATATGTAATATGCATTTTTCTGTTATTTGTTTGTTTAAAATGCGAGATAGTTATTTAAAGCGTCATTTGGTCGAATTACCTTAACAAAACCCACGAGAGGCATTTCAAATGAAGAGTTATAAAAGTATCAACACTTAAATTTTTTTAAGAAAAATTGGACACTATAGATGGTTCATAGTTTGTTCTCTATATATGTATAGCATGTACTCACATTATACAACGTACACACGTACGTACATATATTCCAATATATATATTTTTATATATGTATGTGTGTGAGTATCTCTATATATCTATAGGTGGACACCGTTGGTGTCGCGCATGACTTTCTAGATTCCAATAATGTTTTGATGCGTACTGCTCCGAATCTCATACTTAATATATGTTCCTGCTGTCATGCACAAATGAAATAAGAGTAATTATTAAATAATATTGATAAATCTTTCTTCCACACGATAACAAATCTATTAATGCTTAAGTGGACCAACTTTGATTCAGAGTTGTCTAATTCATATATTGAAAATTACGGAAAGTGGGTGTTCTCCAATTTTTTTGATAAATCGCTTTCGCTTTTGACCTTATAAGCCAAATAAAGTTCATTTTTCCGTGTTTTCGTTTCCTTGTTTGAATTAAAAAATCCAAAAATTTCTCAGTTTCTTAACAATCTTATTATGCGTTACAAAATTAAGATCAGAGAAAATGTAAAGGTTAGTATAGTACGTACCATCGTGTGAAATCTTTGAGATTATTTGTAATAAAAAAAAAACTCCAACATTTAAACAAGGTTGTCGACATAAAATCCTGTTAGGATATCTTATACATTCTTTCTTGTAATTTTATTTTTAATTAATTGAGAGCAGAGATCGATCTTCACTGTACGTGATAAACTATTTGAACTTGTTGTAAAAAAAATGAATTTTAAAATAAACTTAGTGTTGTATAAATAATAGGCGTTTTTTTATTACAATAAAGCATTTTAAGATCGGAAGTCTTGTGCAAATACTCAACGAACAGGCTTAGTCATTGGCTCTACTAATTAATAAACGGTAAGTTTTGATGAATATGCCTCCACATGTGCTATAAGATGATCTCATTTCTTAATCTGGAGAAGAGTGTGTTTTAACCAATTAATGTAATTCAAAATATTAGTTTTGGGGGTTTTTACGATTAAAATTAATATTTTATCGTTAATTAAATTAATATGTTGTGTCTTGTGTGGCCGTCTTAATTAAATAATAGCTAAAAGAGAAGGACGACAAGAAAGGCTTTCACGTGATGCTTTGGGAGTTTTACCATCTGCAACTAAGCTTCAATTCATTACTGCCTTTCTTACATTTGACAAACTTCTTGTCCACAATAAGACCTCTCTTCAATTTAAATTCCATTTTATTTTCTGTCTTGTCCTTATTTCGAATTGATAATCATATACTAATGGAGGTTACAACCATATATGTCTCTTACCCAAAACCTTAATACGTGTAATATGAGTTATGTCACCTATTCTCTGTCGTGTGAAAGATTGTCAGAAATTTCGGATGGGCTGTGCGAAATTAATTTTATTATTGCAGTTTCTGGACGAGTGACCCGTTTTCTCTAATCTTTTAGATGAGTTTAGTCTGCTCTGATGTTTTTTTATTATTTTTGCTCTTTTATGTTCTTAGTCATTTAAATGCTATAATATATGATTTGGCCTATTTCCTACAATTGGATTTGCCGAATTTTATTTTCGTAACTATATTCTTTGGGGTTGGAAAATCGACAGAGAATTCTTGTTTTAATAAATATGTGATTGAAAAAGAAATACTAGTAGAACTTAATTATGTTTAAATACTGTCTTTTCTCATCTATCTTATCTATATTTTTTAGTATATGAAATTGTCAAAACTTAAGATTATTCTTGTATGCTGCCATCACCATATAATTTTTATTTTTATCAAGTATGTGCATTTACAATATATATCTTATCCATATATATAATATAATAGGTTAATGTGTGTGCATAGAGTAAGAGTCGATCTCAGCCACATTGTAACTGCAGAAACAAATCTACTGACAACATTCACCTAAATAATTCTACATATATATAGTTGAAATGTGGTGACCCATTTTAACCAATATCGTATAAGATTGAAATTCTGATGGTGCAGACGATAAAATTACATCACTCGTATAATTATTTAAAATTTATGTTGCTGTTTCATTTTTGCTAACGATTTTTGATGATGGTGTAGACGATTAACTTAAAGCATTCACACAAATAACATGCTAAACACAATATTACTATTTTATATAAATCACTGACTAGGATTATATTGTGCATCGGAAATTAGAATAATCTAAAATGTAACTAGTAGGAATTAGGAAATGCTCACTCTTTCAGTTTGTCCACTTGATTTTTTTTTTTTTGGTTTAAGTTTGTCCACTTGATTTAAGTGGAACAGCTAGTTTTATTAACTTTTTAAATAGGATCTCATGGAGAATAATCCTAAAACATATTGTTATTGGCTACAAGTAAACGCCAGTAGCATATGACTCGCTCGTACTTATTCTCTCTCACCCAAATGTATATGCTAAATATATATATATATATATAGATATATACAAAACGTGTTTCATGTTATAGCACCAATCGTCGCACTCGAATATTAATTAAGCATTTCCCCTTTTACATATATAAGTCGAGCTACTTTTCCAGCTAGCTAGATTCACTTATCTTGTTTGGTCTATTTTATATGGGATAATAGACAATTAAGATGTAATTATTGTGCCAATCTAAATACCTCAAGTGTTACTTATACACGCATGACGCTTTAGTTAGACGTATAAATAGTTTGTTTATTCACTTTAAAAAAGGGTGTATTTATAGATCTCCAACTTAAACTATTCACTTAAAAATAGTTTGTTTATTCACGTTAAATTGATTTTTTATTTATTTAAAACCCACACATATTTCTAAATAGTTTGATACGCTCATGCATATACGCATATATGCAACACATTTTCAAGTCTTTTAAACGGTTGAGTACAAAATAAGATTATTTTATGGGGAACTTCATCTTTATACCGTTCCAGCTGCAATACAATTACGATCAATAATATCAGTCGTTATATAACGACTAAACATGAGTCGCAAATGATGTTTTAAAAACAAAAAATGGAAATGATGCTCTTTTATTTTATTTTATTTTATTTTTTTGAGAAAAAAATGATGCTTTTTTGGTTGCTATATATCGACACACTGAGACGAATTTACAGAAACAAATTTTATATCTTTTCATTCGTCGCAACTTTTTTTTAATAATTAAAGGTCATGAATATAACAATAGATAACAACGAATCTGAATTGATGATAATTAAAGAAATGAAATTTAAAAAATATTTTTAACTTGTTGTTATAATCATATTAGCGATAATTATGCCGTCATTGTAAATCTGTAATTTATTAGCGATTTGTTTTTTTTTTTTAATTAAAATGCGAGAAACGAGTTTTTTATTTAAATTTATTTAGAAGCGTGAAATAAGAAAGATAACCAGTTGTTTATAAAATTGGGTACTAATTATATAGTTTTGTAAATGTAATCTTATATAATATTTTTAAGTTTCTCAAATTCAAATCATGAGAGGCTGCCAAGTGTCATTTTCCTATTGATTGATATAAAATACAAATTATATATTCAAAATACTAAGGTCCACTAAAATAAAAAATCTCAGCCCAATTTTATCAATTTTAACATTATATAAGCTAGATTTTTAAGTTTGAACATTAAAACAAAATTAGTATTAATCTTATATAATTCTTATATAATATTTTAAAGTTTTCTCAAACTCAAGTCATGAGAGGCTGCCAAGTGTCATCTCCCTATTGATTGATATAAAATACATATTATATATTCAAAACATTAAGGTCCACTAAAAAAAAAATTGCAGCCCAATTTTATCAATTTTAATACTATATATAAGCTATATTTTTAAGTTTGAACATTAAAACAAAATTAGTATTAATCTTATATAATATTTTAAAATTTCCTCAAACTCAACTCATGAGAGGCTGCCAAGTATTTTAAGTTTTTTTCTCACAATAATATCTAAAAAATTATCACGTGTCATATACTTTTTAACATACTTTTCTCATCACAATCTCCGAAAAGCTACGACATATCATATACATTTTCTAAAAATAAAGAAAATCAAAGAATTTTTGTTGTTTATTTGAATGAATATTTTAAAATTTTCTAAAACTCAAATCATGAAAAACTGTCAAATGTCATATTACTAATCTGTTAACATAAACAAAATACAAATTATTTATTAAAACCATCAAGACCCACTAAACTAGAAAACATAACCATATTTTATCAATTTTAACACTACATATATTATCATGAGGCTGCCAAGTATTTTAAGTTTTTTTTTTCACAATAATATCTAAAAAATTATCACGTGTCATCTACTTTTTAACATATTTTTCTCATCACAATATCCGAAAAGTTACGACATATCATATGCATTTTCTAAAAATAAAGAAAATCAAATGATTTTTGTTGTTTATTTGAATGAATATTTTAAAATTTTCTAAAATTCAAATCATGAAAAACTGTCAAATGTCATATTACTAATCTGTTAACATAAACAAAATACAAATTATTTATTAAAACCATCAAGACCCACTAAACTAGAAAACATAACCATATTTTATCAATTTTAACACTACATATATTATCATATACTCAAAAAATACAACATATCATATACATTTTCCAAAAATAGAGAAAATCAAAGGATTTTTATTGTTTATTTGAATGACTATTTTAAAGTTTTCTCAAAATACAAGTTATTTATTAAACATCAACACCCAAAAAACTACAAAATCCTAGCCTCATTTTATCAATTTTAACACTACATCTATTATATTATAATATTTAAAGGTTTTTTCAAATTCAAATGCTGAGATGCTGTCAATTGTCCTCTCATTATTCGTTAACATAACCTAAAACAAACTATCTATTATTTCACTAAAATTTGTATTTAATTATTCAATTAGGTTTTGAATGGCACTAAAAATAATCTAATGACACTAAAAATAATTATCTATTGACCGACTTTGATTTGCAATAATTTTTGTTGTTTCTTAAAATGAATTTTAACAGACTAAATTTAAAATGATTTATCACAATATATATTTACTTACAAAATACTGAGATGATGCCAAATGTCCTTTTATTATTCGTTAACACAATCCAAAACAAACTGTATCTATTATTTCACTAAAATTTATATTTAATTATTCAATTAGGTTTTTAATCTCATCAACACATAATTCAATGTCATTCCGTTTTCAATTAAAATGATTTTCTTACATTTCATTTCTTTTCATTCCTTAAAATTCATTTGAATCTCAGAATTTATGTTTAACATGATACTAAAACTATATAATCAATTTTTCATTTTATAATCTTTGTACCAAATAAAAACACTCTCTAATTAATAAAAAAAATTAATAATAATCTAATGGTAATAAAAATAGTTATCTCTTGCCGATTTTGATTTGCGATAATTTTGTTGTCTTTTAAAAATGAATTTTAAAAAAACTAAATTTAAAACAACTTATCACAATATATATTTACTTACATGTATTGCATATTGCATATTCATTATATCAGACATGAGTCAATATCATTTCTTTTTCAATTAAATAGATCTTCTTACATTTTGTTACTTTTAATTCCTTAAAATTCAGATGAACCATGGAATTTAAGTTTAACATGATACTAAAATTATATAATCATGATTTTCGCATTTTATAATATTTGTATCAAATAAAAAAAAACTCTCAAATTAATTAGAAAAATGAAAAATAATCTAATGGCAATAAAAATAATTATTTATTAGACAATTTTTATTTGCGATAATATTTGTTGCTCTTAAAATGAAGTTTAACAAACTAAATTTAAAACGGTTTATCATAATATATGTTTACTTACAAAATATTAAATATTACATATTTATTATAGAAATTATAATTTCGCGCAACGCGCGGAATTCGCCTTAATACTAATATACTATAAACTTGAAGCCAATGATGATATATGATCACAGTACAGTGTACTTGTTGCATCTTTCTCTTTCTCTCTTCTCATATAGAAGGCACAAATGCATGTGCATGGCTTACGAGAAGGCCACGAAATAGTAAAGTGACTAAGAGAGATGAGGAGCATTTATTATTATTTAGTTGAACAAATCGTTATAATATTTTTAAATCATTTTCGTAATAAATAAATAAATAATTTGAGAGGTCCGAGGAGCTAAAAACGACCGATGTTGGGAAATGTGGATGTAACATCCGTGAGAGGTTAAAGAATTGATTTGGCTACCTATGTCACCAAAATGCATTTATTTTTTCCGTCAACCATCTAGAGAGAATTCAAGAGTTAAACGTGCTTGAGCTGGAACAATTGAAAAATGGGTGATCTATCGGGAAGTCATTTTCGGTACCGTGCGAGTGAGGACAAAGTACGGGAAAAGATCGCGTGGTGATTGCAGGGACAGTAAATCATGACTTTCGAGCCTCTCGGTTAACGCATCGACCGTCGGACAGAGGTGGGCCAGCCCATGGACCTAGTGAGAGGACACGGGGGCCCACTGGTAGGGGCGGTCGGGGCGTTATAAATGGTATCAGAGCTGGTTAGCCGTCCCAGTTCTGACCTGGAAGGCGTCTAGGAACTGGTATGGGTTCGCAACGAGGACGTTGCGCGTTGTGAGAAGGGGTGAATTGTAACATCCCGTGAGAGGTTAAAGAATTGATTTGTCTACCTATGTTACCAAAGTGTACTTATATTTTCCGTCAACCATACAGAGAGAACTCAAGAGTTAAGCGTGCTTGAGCTGGAGCGATTGAAGAATGGGTGACCTATCGGGAAGTCATTTCCGGTACCGTACGAGTGAGGACAAAGCACGGGAAAATATCGCGTGGTGATTACAGGGACAGTAAATTATGACTTTCGAGCCTTTCGGTTAACGCATCGACCGTCGGACATGGGTGGTCCAGTCCATGGGCCTAGTGAGAGGACATGGGAGTCCACTCGTAGGGGCGGTTGGGGCGTTATAGTGGATTGGTGTATTCTTATTAATTTAATTAGAAAAGCGAAAGATCAATGTGTATAATACCGTGTGAGTATATTGATAAGATATATACACACATATTTATATACTTATTTTAGTATCTTATTTTTCTATTTATGACTTCAAGAATGACACTGAAATTTAGGTTTTTGTTTGGACATCACCTTCACCTAATCTAATCATGTCATATGTACTATTAAAAACAAACATTTGGGACCTTCTTAATTATTGTTAAATGCATACAACAGACTATAATCTAATTATATCTTTTGTCCATTTTATTTTATAATGTAGCGCATGTATAAAAAAAGCAATGAAAACAAAATATGAAATGTTAAGGGAAACAATTGCTTTTTCAAAAAAAAATGTTAAGGGAAACAATTATTATATATCACCTTCCAATGTTTTTAATCCAGCTAGCATATAGTAGTTAAACCCGTAAATGGTTTTATATTTTCGCATATCATTAGTTTTATCGAACAAAAAATTACAGATAAATTTTCCTGAGAACCCTTAATAATATTAAGCATGGTGAGATGGAAAGTAGAAAACAAATCAACGAAAATCTGGCAACGCCAAAAGAGCAATGTATACTATTGGAAAATAAGATTTTTCTGTGGAGAAAATTAGCAATAAAATGAGCATCTTTTACGTTTCCTGCCATTAAAACAAAAAGTAATATATTCATCAAACATCTTACTTTTTTAAAAAATGTAATAATAACATATGCATCAAACACCCAATCAAGCCGGCGCAAATTCTGATTTGCAATGTTGAGAAAATTCTCTTGTGCAAACTCGCTAGGCGGATGTTAGGCGTTCGATAGGGGCCTAGCGCCTAGGCAAATTAATCGGGGGCTGGACGTTAATGAATTATTTACATATTTTTCTAGTATTTTTAAACTTTTATAATAAAACATAATTTCTAAAATATAAAATACCGAAAACTTTACTAATTTAAGATTATTATATATTCAAATACAGTCGGTCGTATATAGATTAGATGAGATTTAAAAAAATCAAAAGTTCCCAAAAAATAACAAAAATAGAATAATAAACCCAAATTTATAATTGGATAATCAAATTTTTTTTCATTTTTAATTTTCTTATTTCTTTTTAATTATTCAAAAAAAAACGTCGTATCAAAAAAATTCAAAAAAAAAGTACAAAAAGATCAATTTGATCGACTAATTCCGATTTTGAACGTGTTTAAATTGAAAATTCGATTTGATTCACCAATTTTAGTAAAATCGGGGCGCCTAGACACCGCCTAAACCGATTTTTTGAACCATGATGAAGATAATACAAGAAAAACCTCATTTTGAAGGTTATACTCGTCATAAATTTGTTAGAAGATGCTATTCTTATAGCTTTTTAACGAACATAAATCCGTAGGAGATTAATCGACGAAAATATTAATGCATAGAAATCTGCCAAATCTATGAAAAGTTAAGCTCTATTTAATTAAATCTTTTAAAATAGTCAAGATTAACATTAGAAATCCATTGATGGCACTATTCGATCCAATGCCTAGACTAACCACAACTCTCTGTTATATCCGTAACTCAGACGAGTATACTTTTCATTTCTATAATGTAAAGACTTTTCTACTAAGATATTTATTTTGATTTTAAACAGATTAAAATGATCATGTCAAAGTTACAAGGTTTAATTCCTATAGTTCTGATGAAAAGTATTTGAAAACTATATACATTTTCGAGATTATAAAAATAGAGCAATTAATAAATTTTTAATATTTTTTTTTTTTTTCTGAATAATACTTTATTTCTCTTTTTCCTCCTCTTCCAGAAAGAGGCATCGTTTATGAGCTACATTGCTTCAGAGAAGCTAAAGAGAAAAAGAGAAATGGGGAAGTAACATATCTTCCCGAAAAACAACACAACGCAGTGTGAGTGTGAGATGGTAAACATATAAACATAGAAACATAGAAACTTTTTAGAGGGGAACCTGTAATCGGTTTTGTTGACTCTCACAGTGGAGGGTGATTCCCGAATTGGAAGTAGCCGAACCATAGAGAGAGGTATGTGTGAGCAGTTGAGGAAGATGATTGAGCAGGTGTGATTGCCGAGGAGTCAAGGCCAGCTAGCTTCCGACGAAGGATAGAATGTAACTCGCGTATGACTTGAGCTGAAGAGCGTTATTGGATGTCTTCCCCGAGGTAGAAGCCAACCCCCATTACACACTGCTTGAGACACTGTAGCCAACATGTGTATCCCTGTAACTCTTGGACCATTTACACCCGTTATGTCTATTAATGGCCCTAGATCTGTCCAGTCGTCATGCCAAAACTGTGCTACTGTGCCTGAACCGAGATCGCAACACAAAAATGGCCTCGCCAAAGGCCTCAACTTAAGCAGTTTTTTCCAAATCCAACTTCCTGTAGAATCACTTCATATATCCCAAAAAACTCTATCTCGTATCAGCTGTTTACACACCCAGGAAACCCAAAGTGATCCTCCTGTAGTGAAGAGTAGCCATATGAGCTTCAAGCCGAAGATTTTAATATTAGTATTCCATGCTGCTCAATTTTATCGGTTTATGTGTATACTTTCTCTAGAGAATCCTACTAGTTTTTTTTTATATATGTCAACAGAGAATCCTACATTTCTACGAGTCTTTTAACATTTATTGCTAATCTAAATCATACCATAATGTTTTCCGTTATATCTTGATCAAAAATATTTTTAAAAAATGTGATAATACGAGAGAATGGGTGGAGCAGAGATTCCATGTCCTAAATGAAGGAAAGGGATGGGGCAGTCTCTATCTCAGTGTACTTATTATCTTAGACCTCAAAATAAATTAAAAGTAAATGAATTAAATGCATACAGAATATACATATACATGAAATAATAAATTTCTCAACTTATGCCCATACCAACTTTCCAAACAACAATTACTCCAGATGATCACCGTCCGAGAAATTTTTTGAATCCATTTAGAATTATTTATCATCTACTAAGCTCATATGTGTTAGGTTATGTCATTCTTTTTATGCACAGTATTATGAACATCATTTTTTGTAAACACAATTTAATTATAAAGACTTAAAAAACGATATTTATTGCCTTTAGACACGACGATGAAAGAATGAATCTATATTCAATCAGTTAATAGCAAGATTTTACTTGGGCAAAAACATACGAAGGATTCTATCGCTTCTACACACGAAAATAGAAACACTACTCACGACAATGTTAATTATTCTTTCATAAAGAATAGTTCGTCTTGACTTTGAAACGGACTGCTTCGAGTTTATTAAGATGACGCAATTCCTTGACGAGTGTTCCGTTTTCTCCAACCCGTTAAATGATTTCATTCTTCATAAAGATAATTAGTTATTTTTCACTTCATGCAATTTCCCTTAGATTAACATAAAAGTATTTTGGCATGAATAGCTCAATCTAGACTTGAAGTTACTATTTACTGGATAATCAATAATTTTTTTTTTTAATTTAAATGTTATTAAAGAACAAAAAGTTATTCGATGTACCAAAAAAAGTTGGACACAGTTAACAATTCGAACTTTCATATATAACTCTAATTTCTATGTGCTTAATTATTCATTGGTTATACAATATGAGACTGTAGTGTAAATTACATGCACATTTATAAATGTTACATATATATATATATATATATATATATGTGTGTGTCACTATTGAAAAGTTTTATAGTACTCAAGTGCTTACCTCATCTCGTACAGAGCTTGTCCCTAGTTCTGCTGTGGCATCTTTCCGTGTCGGAAATATTACAATTGTTTCTTAAGAACAAGAAATACTACACACACATATATATAGAACATATTAGAATTTTATAGATATATATAGTATCTCTTGTTCTTAACCCTTACGAAACTGTAACAAAAAAAAAGAAGAAATATATATATCGCGCAACCATGTATAAATAGTGTATAAATATTATGCTGCCCAATAATGGTAGCTCACAATGGTTTACATTTTCTGAATATTTTATATTATCCTTGCTCACGAATCCTAATTAACTTTTCTTAAAAGAAAACTGATAAATCTAATCCAGTTATCTACCAAAAAAGCAGTCAAACCATGCCAGATGAAATGAAAAACCAACAATTTAAATACTTAAGTATCATATACTACATCACTTTACTTTGAATCTACTTTAAATACTAAAGACCTCAGAAAAATTAAGAAATAAGCAAAGAAATGCATATGTATATAATTATATGTACAATATAATCGTATTTCCATAATATAAAAATTCAAAATATGGGTTGCCAGGGGAAGAATCCAAGAGAGAGATAGTATAGATTGCAATGTCTGTCCCTATCTAGAAAATCTAAGAGGTGTGGACAAATTGCTAGACCTATGAACATTAACTATAAGATGCATGTGAATTCATAATTATTTTAAAATGAATTAAGAAAACCTATTGTTTTTATAAGAGGGATCACCTTCTCTAACTTTTTTTTAAAAAGAAAATTCTAAAATTATAACGAAACCGGCTCTTCACATTTTAATTAGAGTGTTTTCATGTGAGTCCATTATAATTGTACTTGGTATATATGTATCAATTTCTGTAACATTATATATAAATCATCTCCCCCACATAAATTATGAGAAGTAGAACCAATATTATGTATAAATAATTAGAGAACTTAGTTAAACTAAAAATAAGAGGAGAGAAGGTAGGAAGAATGGTCAAAGACAAGAGCATAATGGTCTGCCCAAAAACACTTTCTTGGTGTCAGCCTCAGAGCTGAATTGAAAGCACTGAAAGCTCCTTTTAGTCATCATGTCTTTTTCCTCCAATCTATTTTCATTTTTTCTTCTTAATTATTCTTACTATTTCCACATTTTGTAAATTCATTTATTTCTATCCGTATAGAGAGAGATGTATGATAAAATAAATGAAGCATCTATTATTATTTCTACTTCTAGTCCTAAACCTAGCTACGTGGGCACAAAATCTTCGTACCAAGATGATAAAAGTTTTCCAAAGTACACTGTTTTTTCTTCTTTCTTTTTCATTTGGCTTCAATACATGCCTACGTTGACCATTATGCTTCATCGAAAACTAATTATAATTTAAATATTGGACAAATGATATGGGGAGGGACAATGTTCCAAAGCTAGCTTAGTTGTTAATGTGAGTTATCTGATGTTTTTTATGAAATCAAAGTCTGCATGGATGGACTAGAAAAATTATCTTGAAGTCTTTGATTATATTTACGGTACTACGCATAGTAAATAGCCTATTTTAAAACTATTTACAAATATACTAGTATGGATTTGTTCGATTAGGTAATAATCCTCAAGTGGGTGAAGGAAAATTACAATATTACCTCCACAATTGTTAACAACTTTGTCTAAAACATATCATTTTATCTGATAACGCTATTTGATCTGATACATATTTTTGTTGTTTCAGATAAACAACATATCATTTTATCCGATGATTCATGCGATCCAAAATCAAAATTAGAACAAAAACAAGCCATGACTATATTTGAGTAAGAGGGGTGGAAATTATTTATTTAGTGAAAATTGGAACAAAAACAAGCCATGACACCAAGTTAAAAACTGGAAAAAAAATAGTATACTACTATTTATCACTATTGATTTTCTCATCAGCTTTCATTCTCCAACATCGGCGAAGCTGAACTTTAAGTTGAAAATTCACATCACTGAGACCTATTTGGAGAAAATTCATGTGGCAGATGATACAACAGTAAAAAATCAATTTGTAGCTTTGACCAACAGAAGAATAATCATTGGACTATAGTTATATTAAAATTATTATATTCTTAAGTAGCTGTAAGAACAATTATATATATAAACTTCAAATATATGTCTCGATATCATTGTCCCAAAAACGAATCATTTAATTCGTCAAAACTATCATAAGGTTCCATGTGTGAGATTTGAAGTTTTAGCTTCTACCGCAAACTGTGGGGTCCTTTAAATGTAATATTCAGAAACGTTTCATCTCCATATGTAGAGGGATGTCTTATTAGATTCATAGATGTATAATGATTTCGATTTTGATTTGACTTACACATATCATGGATTTTCTGATTTTCGTGATATATACCCGTATAATGTCTCTGATTAAATCCTTAGCATCATCAATGAGATTTTGATTCCTAAGACCATCGCATGTGCATAAATCCATACACCCATATATATTTGAGTTTTTGTGCAAGTAAAAGTTTTCGAAAAAAATTGATACATTGCATCTATTTTAAATTAGAATATGGTTCGATGAATGAACAATGAACTCTTGTGCATCTAACGACATTTTTTCTTCACTTTTTCCTGGCTTAGTTAACATGTACACACTAATAATTTGTTGAAGTTTTTTAAAAACCATGCTCAAATTGTTCTGCTATAATATGGATCACACTATTGTAGAGAAAATATTTGATCTCAAGATAACTTGGCAAAAAAATGGTTTCTTAGTATACTTGCATTGTATGTGGATATACATGTAAATATGGATTAAAAATAATAAAATTAATGCTTTTGTTAACTAATAACTTTATATATGTTAGGTATTGACAATTATAAGAGACTCGAATTTAATTGTTTTCTTAAAAAGAAAAAGGAAAGAGAAGAGGAGAGGTGAGAGAGACAAATTAAAAACACATGTACAAAAGAATCAAAAAAAGAGGTACAGTTTTCGTTAACTGACCACTGAACTGAAAATAAATGAATGTGTTGGTAAAAGGAAACCCCAAACTTTATTTCATAGGATTTGAAATTAAATCAATTTGACAGTTTTTTGTCAGGGAAAAAAAAACACTTATTAAAAAAAAAGTATACACTAACTTACATATGATTTTCAGGTAAATAGACAGTTTCTCATTCTGCGTAAACCCCAATAATGATGAATACATATGAATATGGTATCTTTACAGAACTTAGTATTCTTGGTATACTATCTGGTCCGAACTAACAATAGATTTTAACTATATTCAACTTAAAATATTTTCAGCTTTACAAAAGGATAATCGAATTGTTCAACAATTATATATACTCTATTGTACTCATATCATTATATCATTTATATTTTACTATTTCACAATGTTAAATCAAATAGCATAAATACACATATACATGATTTACATTTTGACATAAAATATCAAATTTATATAGTGATATATATTTAATAACAAATAACTAATAAAAATGAGTTCAAAATTACTTAAATACAATTTTAATGTGTAAAAATATTAAAAATAATTGTTTTATAAAACGGATCGAGGGAGTATTGCCCTACATTACACAGTGACATGTTTTTTTTCACTCTCTACTAATATTAATCAAAATGATTACAAAAACGAATTCCACATTAAAAAGTAATAACATTGTACTAAGCCAAAGCAGATCAGTGATAGCTTGCTAAACCTATACAATTTGGGCATGTAGTCATGTACTAACAAAAAAAATCAACTTAATTTATCATAAAAGATCAACGTACAATAAATTAGTGATATCTAAGGTATCAGGTCTGCTTACAGTTTTTCAAGCTTCAGAAAATTATGTGATTTTTTTTTTATTACTGAAAAACAAAAGTAAAGAAAACAAGAATAAAGTTACGTTTAGGTAAATGGCTAAACACGAGGAAAAGCCAAAGAGGTAAAGAATTCAATTTCTTATCTCCATCCACATTTAATAATAAAAAAAAAAGAAAAAAAAAAGATGCTTTGGGGGATGGATCTATAAGCTTGTTATATAAAGGAGGATAGATAGTGAGGGTTTTCTACCTTCTTCTATCTAAAGAAAGTCTTTACACACCAAACAAAAAACTAAGAGAAAATAACACCAAAAAAAAAACAAATTATTTAGAATAAATGGAAGAACATCTAAATCCATTAGCAGTGACTCATCTTCTTCAACACACACTAAGAAGCTTATGCATCCATGAGAATTCTCAATGGGTGTATGCTGTTTTCTGGAGGATCTTGCCCAGAAACTATCCTCCTCCAAAGTAAGCTTACGATCAAAATCAACCATATAAATATCTAACAAGTATAAATCTCCAGTTTTTGTTTACTAAAAGATTTCGACTTTCTTGTTATTCTTTTCCTTATTTGTTCTTCTTTAGTCTCTTAAGTATTATTCTTTGAACTTTTGGAGGCTTATGTCAATTATAAGTATATATGTAATTGATTTTCTTAAAATATTTGTCTAAATGATAAATATGTGCTGAACATTTGGTGTTGCTTGAAAGTAGATGGGATGGTCAAGGAGCTTATGATAGATCAAGAGGGAACAGGAGAAACTGGTACTAGTAAAACCACCTACATGTATATGTATACATATTACTAAATTTATCTATATATAATTATTTCTAATTAGGAATTTGGTTGTATATTAAATTATTGGGCAGGATCTTGGTTTGGGAAGATGGCTTTTGCAACTTTGCAGCTTCTGCCGGGGAAATGAGCTCCGGCGAGTGTAGCGGCGGTGGTGGCTCGGCGGCGTATGGAAATAGTGATTTTCAACAATACCAAGGGCTTCAACCTGAGTTGTTCTTCAAGATGTCCCATGAAATTTACAATTATGGAGAAGGGTATGTGAGGATAATATACACATGTTTTTTTTCACCAAAAGTTAAAAAGATTTTTACACAAAGACATACAATTTGTTTTTTTTTTCTTCAATTTTTGTTGTTTTGTTACCGTACTTTCTCACTTTTGGGTTTCACTTTTTTCTGTTAACCTGGTTTTTTGGTCCCAAGTCTATACTATTTGAATACCCATTATTTTCACACTCCGTTTATATCCGTATGTATGTATATGTATATAAGTTGGTTTTAGAAAGTTATGAGTCAAATTACCTCTTTTTTGTATTCAAAGTTTATGATCCATAACTGTTTAAAAGTCTTGAGGATAATTTGCAAAGTGTTTTTGATCGAAAAGCTGATTAAGAGAGGAGCATTTAATCATATTTGTTTTTGGCAAAGGGAGTATTTAATTAATAACTGTCAACTAAAAAAGATATATTATAATAATTGTTGTTAATTAATTAATTTAATTATTCTCTAATGATTGAAGTAGTATCAAATTTTGTGCAGGTTGATAGGAAAAGTAGCTGCAGACCACAGTCACAAGTGGATTTACAAAGAACCTAATGACCAAGAGATTAACTTCTTATCTGCTTGGCATAATTCTGCTGACTCAGTAAGCATATACATATACACACCTTTCCATACACATATGCATGCTTACCATTTTAGAAGAAAAATAAAGTATGTAAATATGCGACATTTACACACACATGGTTTAAGCATTTATTTTCTTTTTCTTTTTTCGGTAAACAAAAATTTATTAATTGCTCTATTTTTATAATCTCGAAAATGTATATAGTTTTCAAATACTTTTCATCAGAACTATAGGAATTAAACCTTGTAACTTTGAAATGATCATTAAGCATTTATTTTCACTAACACTAATTGATTTTATGTAATTATGCAGTACCCTAGGACATGGGAAGCTCAGTTTCAGTCTGGCATCAAAGTATGTTAATTTCTCCAAGTTTTTTTTTGCTTACATTTATATACATACTTCCATGTATGCATTATCATACATCTAACTATTTAAGCATATATATACAAATATATATAATTACATGATAATGTTTTGCAGACCATTGCCTTGATTTCTGTTCGAGAAGGTGTTGTCCAGTTAGGAGCTGTTCACAAGGTTACTCTCTCTCTCTCTCTCTCTCTCTCTATACATTATACACTTTGTCTATATATATATATAGAAAAACGATATATTTACATATTTAAAATGTTATATTAAAGGTGATAGAGGATTTAAGCTATGTTGTGATGCTAAGAAAAAAGCTGAGCTATATAGAGAGCATCCCTGGAGTACTTCTTCCTCATCCTTCTTCTTCTGGTTACCCTTTCATCAACGCTTCTCCTTCTGACACGTGGCATTTCCCCGGTGTCGCTCCTCCTCCTCCGTCGCAGCCTGAGCACCACCACCAACATTTCTACCACTCTGACCACAACCACCGCTTCTTGATGGGCCACCACCAACAGCCGCAAGCGGTAGGAGTGGCTGTACCGCCTCTACCGCTTTCGATGAAGATAACGCCGTCGATGAGTAGTCTCGAGGCGCTTCTCTCGAAGCTTCCGTCGGTCATACCTCCGGCGACGCAGCCGGGGTACTTTCCGTTTCACCATGGTGCTAAAGAAGAAATGAGTCCAGAAGATCAAAACGATGCGTTTAGGGTTGAGCGTAATGATTTGGTGGGTGAGGGTAGTAATAATAGTAACAACAATAATTGCAATAGTAATAATGAATTTTATAACTATAACAATAATTCCAGCAACAATAATTACGATAGAGAGAATAAGATTGGTGGGTTTCTTAGTGAGGATTATTGAGTCTCTAATAAAATCTCTCTTTTTTCCGTACGTATAAATTGTACTAAGAATTTTCCTAGTCTGACATTTTTATTTCTTAGATTTTATTATTTTCTTAATTGGCAAAAAAATAATAACATTTACTTATAATCTTTGTATTGTAGCGGTATGTATGTCTTGTTTCTGACATAGTGAGTTGTTTTAACGGTACTTGTGTAAAATATTTGCAGATTCCATTGTCTTGAACAAAATATTACGTAAATTTTTTAAAAATGACTGAACAAATATTTTAAAATAGGTAGATATTCTTCTTTTGTTCGCAATGGAATTTCTAATGTTCTGTCTTTTTTTTTATAATTAGCACCAAAAGCTGGGAAAATCGCAAATATTTAGATAAAATTGTATAGTCTAAATGGACTTCTGAAATCATGTAGAAATAATCAAACTCTTAGAGAACCGAATTATATAGTCATACTCTCAAAAACGCTTATAACTACGTACACTATTCCATCTAAATTACATTTCATAACTTCTATAGCTTAGATAATCATAAATATTAGATATAATGCAACAAAAATTAGGTATCAAGGACTTCTTTGATTTTTTTTGTTGTTGTTTAGCTATATATAGCTACAATAAGTGTTTGAAATGAAACCACTATTCGTTTGATGGATGTGTTAAAATCCTATTTATAATTAAAGTACAAACTAAACCAAACTCATGGTGGTAAAAAGATTCACTATGTAGGTTAAATGATTAAGATTTGAATTCTCTTACTAAAATTTCAATCATGGTTAAACATTTTTAATGCAAGAATATCTAACCTATTAACAAACTCCGAAAATTAGTCTGAGTTTTGAATAGAATTCTCAGGTTCTCGAAAAAGAACCATCAAAGATAAATCTTTATTAGATACATATTGGCTGATGGGCCATTTTCAATATTACATGTGTTGTCCTGAATCCACAATTGGTCGAGGGTCTAACCTAGAAGATATAAAACCTAATCAACGACTATTACTTTACGTCTTTACCCCAAAAATTTACCATGTGGTTGGTTTAAAGGATTAAGATTCAAATTATCTCTATAAAATTTCAATCATAGTTAAAGATTTTGTTACTCCTGTTTAAAGGAGCTTTCTTTTTGTCACCATTACAAAACCTTACAATGGTATCTCAATTAAGACTTGAGGTACGGCCTCACTAGCAATACTATACTTTCGTTTGTAACAATTTATATTCCCTATTGGTTGTATGCAAATGTTAATGTGTTTTCATTTGATCAATAAAAACAATTCACTTATGAGAGAAAAAAAATTGAACCGATATGATTCTTAAAAATTTGGATACTTCAAATACTGCCAGACATGAGATACAGAAACACATGCAAAATTATTATTTTATGGATGTTTTCTGAGAAGTATCATATTTGGATATAGGAACAATGAATCAACTAAAATTGAGTTATGAATGACGGACAATCAGTAAACAGTAAACACAACTTAAGAGTTTCTTTTCCCTTTTTCATCTTCACTAAAATTATCGTGGATTTAACGCATGATATGATACTAGCCAATGGATAAATATGTATCATAGAACAATAATTAGATTAATATATTAATCTACACAGTTTTGGAATCGAAAAAAGCCAAAAAAACTATTATCGTAAACAACATGTTGAAACAAATGCTCAGCAGCCCTAGTTAATTATAGAAGCAGCAAGGAGAATAATCATTGAAGACACACATTCTCATAACTCAAAACGATCATCAAAATGATATCTCTCTAAACACGGATATCAAACAAAGCCAATGAACCACACACACAAACTTTCTATGAAGAAGTTTCTTTTAGTCAATGGGAGAAAAAGATTATATAAAAATTAGGAATATGTATATGAATCTTGGAATACCTTAATACTTCTCATAACTCACGTGGGAAATTGTTGATTTGTCCTTCCTCCAACACATCTTTGCCGTCAATCTTGTAACCTACCCTCATCCGCATCACAATGGGTTTCTGAAACGGTGAAGAACAGAGATTATTCTGAGTTTTGCGGTCTTGGTTTCACAACAGACTGGTTTTATCTAAGTCTGGTCAAGAGGGAGAAAAAAAAAGGGAACGTTACCTTTCCGTGTTGGCTATTTGTAACTCTCATAGTTTGTTTGATGTTTCCGTTGGCTGGAAGAGAGTTGCTGCTAGCAGGATCCAGGTGAAGTTGTAGAAACTGCAATGTGTGTGATGACAGGAAATAGGAATATATTAGAACATCATCAACAAATTTGAAAGCAAATAGTTTCTAAATCTCTGATTCTTGTTTTATATCTGATCAAGCAAAGAATACATATCACGGAAACCTAATCCAGACACGAAACTTTATCTAAAACAGTTCTATTTCATAATTTAATAAGTAAGAATTTTGCAATAACATGAATTTATCATGGCCATGAAAGTGTGGACCGTTTTAGCCAAGAACCAAGCCCATGACGGCTTTTTGTTTAGGAAAGATTGTGTAGTATAAACTACGAATCGCAAGCCTTATAGCATAAGCAGAAAAGTAAGTTTGGGACCTGACCTTTGGAACAGCAGCCTGGAAAAGAAAATCTGTGTACACGTTAGGAGTAAGATTTGTGAAATTGGCCACAATATCTGTACTTTGAGGGTTTTCTGGTTTCTTTGTGAAGTTGAACTCAATCTTCAAGGTACTGCTCTCAAATGCAACAATGGACGGATGTGCTGGACCCTTGTCCTCTGTCATCGAAGAAAAGAGATGCCATCATCACATTTGAATCGCATGAATAAATTATGTGGAAATAATGTTTAACATCGCATCTTTACCGATCTTTGGTGGGGTGGTGCCAAATCCATCCAATAAATCCATCATTGAAGAAGGTGCAGTGGGAGAACTTGGTGAAATTGTATCTATGGAGGCTATTGGAGCATTGTTCTCATGAATAGATAATAGGTCTCCATTCATTGAGCCATTTTGCACAGTAGCAGGACTTCCGATTGACAACAGATCCAAAAGAATATCTGCACCAGCTTTTGATGGCTGCATGTTACCTGAAACTAATAGATAGATGTAGAGGTAAACAAAGAGCTTGGAGATTTAGACAACACAATGCAGATTCACAGCTAAACATCCCAAACTCTCTACAAAACGTACACTATTTACTCATCCTGACTACACAAATTTAATAGTTTTCAGTTAGGATTGGTCATACTGCAGCGTAACTCAACAACTTGCAGAAACATGACCAGATAAAATTTTCTGGCTGAAGAAAACGTATATGAACTATGATCTGACTTAGACTCCAAGAAGATCGGCTATACAGATGTTTATCGTCATCCGTCGCAATACCCAGAAGACTCTTACTAGTAAAGTTATTTGTTCTTTAAATGGTGAAGCGGAACATAAGTTTGGAAATCTAACCAGGTTGTGCTGAAGGCTGCGTTAAATCAACACCAAGAAGATCTTGAAGAAAATTGGCACTGGAGGAGGTAGGGGCAGGAGCATCATCAGAACTCAGGTCGAGTAAATCGACAAGAGGAGCTGCAGCTTTAGCAACACCGTTCGGAATACTAAGTGGAGATTTTCCAGAAGTTGACACGGCTGTCGGTAAAGAACCAGCTCTCCTTCCACTAAATGTTGCCTCATCAAGGACAGGCATTCTTTCAACCAGGGAAGATCTGCATGTATTTAGATCCATTGTGTCGAGTAATTCAGTAGATCAATATCCGTGGAACTCTCTCATCCAAATTGATGAAAACAGATATGTACAGTAGCATCGAAAGAATTACCTTATATTCTGATGCTTTTGAATAACTGAACTGAACTCCATGGATCTTTGTTGCAGTTCTAAGACAAAGCTACCTTTGTTCTGTCCTATAATACTTTTAACCCTCCTGTAAGCAAATACAAGAAACCCATCACTGCTGAGAAGTATCATTGACTAGTTTTCATTGGAACCTAATTTATAAACAGAATTGCAGGGATGTGAAAAGAGTTCATGCATGATTATTACCCTAATAACCAAAAAATATATTATCAGCTGAGTAGACATGATAATACTAGGTAGGAGTTGGCATACTCTGAACAAGAAGGGAAACGAGATGAGATCTTTAACAGAGCAATGAGTGCCATTGCCTTAGTTGTGACATCCGATGTATGATGCTTAATAGCATTCTCGACAACATCCACTGCATCTGATTCTGATACCTGATAACAGAAGCTTGAGAACACAAATCAATATCTACACTCCTTATGAGCAATATTATCTTTAGCATGTAAAGATGATCATTCAAAAAGTTGCAGGCAGAAAAGTTCAGTAATGAATCTTTTTGAATGAGCAATAAGAGCTGAAACCATTTTTTCTTCACTTTTTATCAAACCAGAGAAGCGAAGAATTAACATTTTCTAGGGTGTGAGTATCCCAAGCGAATCAGCAGAGCAGAAAAATGTTACAAGACAAAAAAAAACAATCAAGATTGAGATCCCGTAACTGTCACCTCCAGTATTAGTCACAACAGACCCTTAGAGCAGGATGATGGTACTCACCGTTATTGGATCTTCTAAGTCAAGCATTCCAGCATTGTTAACCAACAGATCAGCATATTCTCCTATGCACCATATTGCAACCCGCACAAGAGTTTCCTGCCCAAACATCATAATGACCTTCTTACTCCTAAATTACAAGATGTTCAAATTTGGGAAATGTCTAAAACCAAAAGAAAAAATGTCATGTACCTGTTCAGAAGATGTATGTAATGCTCTGTACAAAGCCCTCACAGTGTACCCATGGAGATCAGGGGCATTTGTTATTACAACAATCAGCGCGTGCCATACATCCTCTTTCACATAACTTCCAGCCTGTTATGAACAGAATCAAGATTAGAAACTTCAAGTTAAGATCTATTTTTTTTTCATATGAAGTAAAACAGTTTTTTGTCAATTAAAGAAAGTCTGCATGTCCGTTGGTGCCGATAAGTGTATGGAAAAATGTAATCTCACAGCCTGGGCTAAAAAATATACCTCAGATAGAACCTTTAGCATTTGATCAATGTACCAGATTTTCTCCGGGGCAAACCTAGTCAGCAAGGAAATATCAAAAGTTAGTACACCAAAAAACCAGTCAGGTCTGCATAATGGACACCATTCATCCAGGCCAGCATTCTGAGAAAATTTATGGATTACTTTTGATTGAGCATAATTCACATCTTAATTACAAATTAACATGTTCAGTTACCATCTTCTAGAAGAATGAAATCTCCTTACATGCTAGTTGAAAAGTTGTGCAACTTACTTTTCAACAATGGAGCATATCTTCGCAGTAAGATCTTCCTTAAAATCTTGTTCGCTTACTTCCAAATAATCTATTAGCTCCTTTGCTAGTGGCTTCACGTTATTCTCATTTACCAGAAGGTAAATAAGTTCAAGTGCCCTTTTCTGAATTGAAGCATCTGAATCCTAAACCAGAAGATATTTAAGAACACTTTCCATTTAATATAGAGTAATCTCAGTCCACCTAAACAGAATTGGATGGTTACATGTAAAAAAACAGACACAGTGGCTATACTGCTAACACCAAGCCGGGAAGCATGTTTAAGCTCTGAGGCATAAATTGCATTCCATACCAGTAAAAACAGTGGAGATAAATTACTCTGGTAATTCAATAAGATACACCCAACAAGATAACTGAACAACACATAAAGTACCTTAACACATTCCAGGATTGTAGCTCTGTGTCTCTGAACCGCTTGGGAATCAACAGTTAAGGCTCTCATCAGCATGTTTAATGCTACATATCTGAGAAAGCAAAGCTAAGGTTTATATACTTTTTGGAAGGTGGTCAGTGGAGAGGCAAGAAAGGCATCAGATGAAGTTATCACTTGTCACAAAATCAACATACAATAGTTCCATCCATACAGAAAATATGTCAGGTCTGGTTGATTTTATGAGTGAAACAACATTTTCTTTTGGTATTATAGTAAACGAAAAATTGGAAGATTATTGTAGATGAATAATAAGATATCAGTCAACCAAAAAAAAAAAAAAAAAATATCAAAGATAAGGTTACAGAAAACTCAAATAATGATGGTAAAAACCTGATGTTATTATCTCGGTTGGACAAGAATTTTCCCAAGATATTGATTGCGAGGACACGTAAGCCACCATTTTCTTCGATGCTCATTATCGTTTGAACACATTCGTATAGGATAGCATTGCCTGCATTTTTGTTTGACTCGGTTTTTGATGCCACCTAAGACATTAAAATCAAGTTGGAAGTCAAGAATGTTTATATGTGATTATGATCCTAACTGATGTAGATCAAAAGCTTTTTCAAAGCAAATGTAACAACAGATCTCTGTAGCAAAAACCATAAAGGTGTGAAAAAGGTTTCATTTGTTACCATTGTTTGAGATGTAGTTTTGTGGAATTACTGTATTGATTTTGGAAAAACAGAAAGAACAGTTTGAAAAGAAACAGAAAAAAAAAAAAAGACTTTTTTACAAACATAGCAGTCATTTAGGCCAACATAAGCCTTAAGAAAAATTTCGACAGACCAAGTACGAACAAACCTGAGCAAGAATATCATTCATACAATCACTGGCCTCTGCATCCCCTTGGCCCAAAATACGCAACAGTTTGAGCAATCTGATGTGTAGAAATGGATCGGTAATTCCAGCGACGTCATACTCAGGTGAATATGGACTGTTTGCAATATCCCTCAGGGTTGTAACCAAGCCCTCTGTGCATTTCTGTCAATCAGAAAAGGAAACCGCTAATTTACTATCCTGACAAGAATAACAAAGATTGAAAACACTCAAATCAGTTCAGCGTACAAGCAACACTCATGCAATGGTCCCAAGAAGATCATGAATCTTAAGAAACAAAATGGAGAATGCAGGGATGATATAGATTTTTTTTTTTTTTGAATAATTTGGGATGATATAGATTCCAGATACAAGAATCATAGAACCATGAGAAAGTAGGAGGCTAAGAGTTACAAAGAGAAGTCTAATGAACAGACATCAAGGCGCTTTAAGAAAGAAGAAGAGTGTATACTACAACATATCAGGCATCCTAATATTCCTTTCAGATTACCTTCCGGAAAAATTCAAGGGCTTCGGAACTGACTTTACAGATTTCTGTACAAAGGTGAACTCCTGTAATGAGAACACCATGATGCTTTTCTTTGAGTAAAGCAGCGGCAGGATTAATAAAGTTTTCAGAAAGATCAGGAACTTTTCTGATGATCCGTATGGCGCAAAGAGCTGCCTAAACAAAGAAAACAAAAATTAATGAGTAAAAAGTTCATGACAATATATGTCTTTTTTTTCCCATGTCATGATAATGTATTTGTCTATGGATACAAAAAAATGACAGAAGTAAAGTGAAGATTCGAGAAAATAAATACGCAGCTCTTCAAGTACAGCCTTCATTTAGTCAAAACATGCACGTTAACCTAGCTTCTCAAATTTTCCAACATTTCCAACTCTAAACCCCACTAAAAAACACTCACTTTCTTGCGTATATTTGGATCACGAAATTGAAGTAATCTTTCAACTTCAGGTGCGAGATCACGAGCCATTTCTGCTGAACATATATTTCCTAAAGCACAAAGAGCAAGCCCCACAATGTATTGGTTCGTATGATTCAGGTCTCTAGACATGAGTCAAGGTTCTCACAAGGGGAAACTAAAGATTAGTACGAAGCTGCCAAAAAGCTAAATGCTACTATGGAATCAAATTCAAAAATTTACACCATAAAGGATACTGCTTCAGCGAGTTGGTGACCAGCATTAGTACTTCTTGCCTTTCATCAAGAAGCAACATTAAACCTAGATAACCAATCCTCTTCTCTGGAAATCCAGGAGAAGCAATTAATTTCAGGCATTCCATCTGCCCAAAATGAGTGGGGTAACCAAGCATGTGAATGAACATGAGCTTTGCTAGATCCCGGTGTCTGTAGTCCTGGTCATTTTCATTAATTGAAGCACGGATAGCAGCACACTCTTTCCTTACAACAGCACGTTCCTCAGCAGCGGTTTTACTTGCACGTATAGCCCGAATCATGTCGCTGCAAATAAAAATGTCGATAAATGATGAATTCATATTTACATATTCTCAATTTATAAAGAATCAAAGCAACGTATAGCTTGAGTAAGATCTATTACTGTGACGTAAGTACAAGCTACCTTGAATCAGCTAGCACAAAGGCTGAGAATTATGACAGGTAAACGGATACAGAATACAAAAGGACACACAATCATATATAATTGTATACGTTCCATAAGGATTACATCATTCCAAAACCGATGTCAAAACATATTCTTCAAACAACAAAAAATGCGAAAAAACTATCCCTTTTTCTGTCTAGTATATATGTTCTTCACCTTCCGCAAGCTTCACTTGATGCCCTGTATTACTATTTTATCTAGTCACTATAAACTGTGTTTGATCTATCTTCTAAGGGCTCAAAAGTGTGACATTTTTAACCCGCCATAAAGGTCCAAACTGAAATTCATCAATCGACATTCATAACTCATTCTCCCAGGATTATACTCATGATACCTTGTCAAAGGATATGACACCATATCATGTCTAATCTCAATTTTAATTGAAAATGAAGCATTCTTTTACGTAATCAAGCACTCTGATGAGTTGAAAAAATGCAAAACAATACGTGTATAAGAGGATTCCCCAACATGCCTAATCTCACTTAGAAAAAACGAAAAACTGCTAAAAATGAACTGCACTCCAGAATCCACCTATACATTTTCCGATCAACTTTACTTTCCAATTGAATTACAGAAAAATCCCTAAAAAACACAGATTCCCCAGTAAAACTAGAGGAATCAAACTACATTACGGTTTAGAAACTAGGCACGCAACAATGGAAGTATCGCATAGTCTCAGCAGAAAAAAAAAAAAAACATATAACAGGCAATGGAGATCGGAGCAACTGATTCCTAACCTGAGACGCGTGCCGGAAGAGAAGGGATTCATGATTGTATCCACGCCGAATGAGTACGAAGCTGAAAATCAGATCCGGGACGAAAAGAGATTTAAAGATTCGCGCGAGAAATGAATCAACAGATTTGACAACTCATTGACAAATCATAGATCTAAGGAGCTCAATTTCCAGATTGAAGACGAAGAGAGATGGACTATTCGGATCTGAGAGTTTTTCTTTCACTTGGATCTCTTCCACTATCGATGAAAAAGATGAACAGAGAGAGAGAGAGAGAGAGAGTTCTTTTTCCTCCGTAAAGGAAAACGGAAAATTACTAACGGAGTCGCGGATCCGAACGGAATTAATTATCATACTACGATAGTTAAATTAACGCCGTTACAGTAACAGAATAGAAACTAAATAATTACTAAAAACTTGTTTCTACTTCTACATCACTCTCGGTTTATGAAAATTTCTTGATTCAACATCAAATATATAATCGCAAACTTACACTAACATTAAAACTCGTTATATGATCACCAAAACCGTGACACATTGAAACAAAAATGGTGAAGATCTTCACATGATTCACATTCCATTTGATAAAATCAGTCGATATCCATCTCTCCCAATATCTGCTTAAGCTCCTTTGCTCTCTTCCTTGCTAACTCGACACAGCTCTGTGATTAAACCAAAACCCACAAAGCAACTTTATTAAAAGAAAAAATCGGTGTAACCAAGCTGTGGATTAAAAATAGGAGAGAATGCTGAAAACTCTCACCTTGATGGTTGATGAATAGGCAAGAACGTTTCCTCCTGATTTAGAGAGTGAAACCATTTGATCAGAAGAGTCTAAAACAACAGTCACGAGAGTATCCATGATCGATTCTTCTTCGGCTGTTGGGTCTGCTAAAATGTAGTTCTTGTGGAGTATGCAAGTTAAAGAGAATGGGATGTCCTTAAGCGTGAGTTTTCTCTTCTCCTTGTTCACTGCTTCCTTCTCGGTTATCGATGCATTGTTCTCTTGTTCTCCTTCTTCTCCAGTGATGGCAACTATTCTTCCATTGTCGTTCAGAGCAACAATTGGAATTTGCACTGGAATATCAAGATTTCTTATGCGTCAGAGGAAGAATTGGTCTGAATATAAACCGGCATTGTGAGGGGAAGAAGATAACTTTGGTATGACTCAGTAAAAAGTTAGGACCCTCGAAAAAACAGACATAAGGGTTTTTTAAGGCTTGCTCTTCTCAGATTCAAAGTGAAATTGATAACAGTTCGATCTTAGGAAACGGTTTTAGTCAAAGGAGTTACATCAGAGCTATGCATCCTACTTAAAGGATGACATCAAAGAAGAACTTACAATTCGAAAAGGCTGCAACAGCAGAAAGCAGAGCAGCATCGAAAAGAGCACCATCAGCATCCAGGCAATATATGTCCTATGAAATTTCAACAACAGTTATATACATTGGAGAACTCAAAACTTCCTCACTAGAAGAATGGTGGTGATCGCAGTAACCAGATGATGTGTAAAAAAAGTATAAGAATTAATTGACAGAGAAGAACAATTTAAGACTACTCACCAGATACCCCATCCAAGCAGCTTTTCCACTAACTAGGCACAGTTCTTTAAGATCAATCATTCCAGAACTGCAATAAAGGGAAACAATTTAGAAAGAACATTCTCTAAAAACAGAAAACTAAAGGCACAAAGATATATGTGAATGAGGACGCATATACAGAAAGATTCAAATTGAAACACCTTAAGATTATATCAGACAAACGCTTTGAAATAACAGGAGCAGCTTCAGCTGGTCTTCCAGGCCGAACAGTTGGAGAACAAATAGGAGGCATGTGGAACTCGAGAGCTAAAAAAAAAGGAATCGATCAGTCACAAATGAAACTCTGAACAAAAACCACAGAGAAAGAGACAAAGAAATGATAAATAAGGTTGAGGCAACAAACAACCTATGCATCCTTCGTCTGGAGAGTCTGTAGAAGGAGTCATAACTTCCATTCTAATAGCAGCGAGCATAGTCTATATACACAAAATACAGAACCTATGTAAGGAAAACATGGGAACACAGTAACATTGCTGATTAGATGAATGACCGAAATGTTGGAACTTACTGTGGAACCAATCTTGGCAAGAGCAGATCCATCGGCAGATGAAACAATTCCTATACACAAGAGAGTACAATCAAGTGCAATGTTTCATTGACTAACTTTGATCAAAGTAAAGGAATCAACTAAGTTATTTACCAAGGTTTACAATGGTGTCTCTGGCTTTCCCAAGTGGTCTGCCATCAGGGCGGAGAGATTCAGAGAGATGACGCTCAAAGAAACGAAGAGGGAAGATCCTTCTGAAAGCATCAACCTCCATCTCTGACGACAAGTCTTGAGATGAATCCGGTAATTCCATTGTTATGCCTCTGCTTCTGTCACCAAATAAGACAAGAATAATCGAATCATAAGCAAACTCAAATTACAGAAGAAACGGCAAGCAAGAAGTCATTAATTTTCTCATATGAACAGAGACAGACACAACTTCATCTTATAGAAGCAGTCCGAGAAACATCACTCATCAACTGAACCTCAAGCTTGAAAGCAACAAAAGAAGGTTTATTTTTCGCCATTGATGCTAAAATCCCAAATACTGTACACGATACACCGAAACTGATATGCAAAAACTGATGATGTACTGCATGAACAAAGGGAACAATAATCTTGTCTCAAGATATACAAAACTTACCTTGAAATTGATGCAGAAAACTGTCGCAGCAAGAAAAGTAGGGTTGGCGCAGCCGGAAAGTAATGGGATTCGACGGCGAAGGAGAGGGAGACGGTGACGGAGACGACGGCGAGAAACTGCTAGGTTTCTCTGAGTTTAACTAACTACTTCTAAATGGACCCCAAACAAAGCCCAATAAACAAAACCCAAACTATCTTCTAAGTGGAGATTGTTTGAAATTAGGGTTTTTCCGAATTAGTGAATTTGGGGGAGTGCACGTGACTTGGGAATGGGGTTACTTAATTAATCTAGATCATGAGCTAATTATCCCACATCGGACAATTAGTACGCGAATCACGAGTATATAAACAGTTGCTGATTATACATGATTAACAACTCGTGGGACATGGTTGCTTGGGGCAAAAGGGTTTGCTTAACCAAGTGCCCAAAGTGATCACAAACCGGTCCATACACCTTCTGGCAAAGGGTCCTAGGGGCAAGTCTATCATCTCTCGATAGATGGTCTCGGTCTGGTCTCGGTCTGGTCTCGTTGACACATCGAGCGGTTGTATGTTCCCATGAGTGCCACTTTTTGTAACTATTTGCGACAAAAGTATTAGAATATCCCAGAAAACAATCATCAAGGTCGTGAAGTAAATACAATGCCATTTTTTTGTGTTTTTAATTGTTTCTCAATGATCTGAATGTGTTGAATGGAGGAGATCTTCTGTAAGTATACGATTTGTTGTCAAGTCATTGGAGATAGGGGGCTTTGTGAGATTTCGTACATAACACAAAGAAGCTCTTGTGTAGGAAGAACACACGATGTTTGTCGTCAGAGAAAGAAATTCTGATTAACTCTCAGACTGCTAAAAGTACTGTGTTACATGTAATAAATAATTAAATCTTGTAGGAATCGAGCTAAAGATGAAGCATCCGATCATATATATATCCTGACTTCTAAAAGTTTAGTGACTGTCGGACTCGTTTCCTGAGTCTACGTTCGTCGGCTGAGGGTTCTTGTAATCACTAATCTCATCCTTGTATCGCTTCTTATCGACTTGTGCTTTGGCTTCGTAAGGCTCTTTTTCCTCGGCTATGTTTCACATGAAACACACACACGATAAGGTCACATACACATGCTAAGCTAAGCTAAGACCACCAAGAAATGTAGTTTTTTTCTTAAGGGAAGATTTTAAGTTTTACCAGACATCTGACGCCACTTATCTCCAAGCACTTTCCCCACCTCTCCAAATGCTATTCCAGGGTGAGTCTTCTTTATGTTCTGTTTCAGTTCACCCAAAACAAAAAATTATATACAATAACGTTTGGTCACCGCAAAATGCTTTCTCTAAAGCTTGAATTCTCAGGAATGCTAAGTTTGTCAAACCAGAGGAGAGAAGAACTCACATCTCTTTCCATTTGGGAGAAGAACATAAAACCAGACATTGCTCTTTTTGGTGCATTAGGATCCTTCTTCTTTTTCTGCTTCTTCTTCTTACTACTGCCGTCTTCTGTGGCTATGGGTTTCCTCTTAGGGGGCAATCCCTTTGACGACGAAGCCTCTTTCTTTGGTTCCTTTTTGATAGATTTCTGAAACCAGTCCATGACAGGAATAAAATCAGATATGTAAAACAGACGGTTCCACTGCTGAAAGAGTTTGGTTGAAGAATGTGAGAAACAGTTTACCTCTTTCTCTCCTCCGCCGCTTCCTCCGCCGCCTTCACTAGCATCAGAGTCATCCTCGCCAGATTCATCAGTTGGTGAACCACCGTCGTCATCCTCACCCATAACAAAGTCTTCGTCCTTCATAAGTTAAAAAGTATGGGTTGTCAAAAAGGTGATCATCAGAACAACATGAAGTAATTCGGTCAGAAATAAAGTATTTGCCTCTTCGTCACTCTCATCAGCAGCTTGGTTTCTGATACGCTCAAGATGAGGATCAACGGCATCGTCATCATCATTATCCCGAAGAACAGCAGCAACACCATCTGTGGTTCCTGCACCTCCAAGATTCATAATCTTCAAACCCTTGGAGCTGCAAGAGAAGATCATGTTTGTACACCCATACAAATAATGCACTCGCGGTAACTTTAAACGTTGATACTGAAATAACCCATGCTAACCTTATGCAGGAGTAGAGATTGTGATACTCATTCCTCTGAATGTTCCGGAACAGATGTTCATGATCAGTTTTCAGTCTAATGAGAAGATCAAAGTAATGCATGTTAGCGCCACCAGCAGCATGCCTTTCAAACTCCACATAGTCAATCTGAAAGTGAGAAACAAACGGTTAAAACAAACCAACTCTATCTCAGAGCCTAACAAAAATTCCCAATCATAAATAACCACAAAAATACCTCATCATGGAGTATAAGCGTTGGAGGTTTAGGTAAAAAGAAAAAGCCCTTCTCAAGTGGATAAAGAACACCATCTTCCGCCTTGAGAGATGCTTTCACTGCATAACCATCTTGGGCACTGCGGAACTTCCCTGGTTTAGTGATCTTTGCACCAGACAGCCAACGCAACACTGTGGTGAATACTTCATGAATGAGACCCTGAAAATTCATAGCCATATCCTTAGCAATCAGAGTTTGTAGAAATTTTTTATTAAGGAATAACATAAGCGCAGACCAGACAGGGACCTTATATGATCGCTCCAACTTGTCCTTGAACTTTGTATTCATCAGATCATCACTAATTGACAGTTCACTTTCGACGACGGTGTCAGTCTCAAACTAGAGAAGTTGGGGAAAACAGATGTGTAAAATCAGAGTGAAAAAGATAAAGAAACACGCTTATAAAAAAGAAATTGAAATGAAAGGGAAAATAAAAATAATGTTTACCTGCATCACAATATGGGGGTACATTGTCTGACCTTTCCGGATTGGTGGGTCTAGAGAGATAACAACAAACGTATGTGGCTGATTTGACTGCTCAGGCATAAAACAGATAACAAGAGATCCATTAATAGGTATAAGATTCAGCGATCATTATATGATAATCCCTCTACTCTGATGACTGCTAACATAAGTAAAATGCCCTGAGATATGCTTAAAAAAAATACCTTTGGAAGCAAAAACAAGCGGACAACACTACTGTATTGGATTTTAAAGTCATTGGCTTGTCCTTGCAAACGTAAAAAAGAAAGGTGAAGTTCCACACTGTACCGACCCCTGTGAAAGTAAAAAGCAATCATGTAGTCATGAAGATGATACAGTAGTACAACAAATTATAAAAAGTGATCAACTAGTACTCTAATAGTCAAAAAAAGATGAAGAAACAATCTTTACCTGGGTGTGAGGATTGCAATACCCTCGAATGTGACGACCGCCTCCTCAACTCCAGCACCAACATCAGTCATTGCAACGATTTTGTCATGGAAAACCTGAGACATGCTTTTGGCATCAACAGGAAAAATACTTGAAACAAACCCGTACAGTTAAAAACGTTCGGCAACTTACTTGAGCAGGCAGACGATTTTCATCACCAACAAACTGGGTGTTGGAATTTGGAACATGAAAACTTATCTCCATAAGCGAGTCTTTCTGAAAATGCACAGAATATATAATCAGGAAATCAGCTAGCATTACATACATATTAGCCACTAGAGATTACATTTCTAAAANCATTTTTAAAAAAAAAAAAAAAAAAGGTTGCAGTAGAAATTAGTACCTCATTGGCACCAGCAGTATCATCAACATGAAACTGCAACACGACATCATTCTTCCCTTGAAGCTGAGTCTGTGAAACATCAGCTAGAGATACTTCAAAAGCTTGCTTTGAACCAACCGAAAAGGTTAATGTATTCCCTGCACGAAGAAACGGAGACAGCAAGAGAGTTCTCTTGAGAGCTCAACGAAATATAAATGGGGATTCTTTCCCACTTGAAACCACACCATAAGGAAAGAACTCACCATTCAAATCCACCTCTCCCCAATTTCGACCAGTAACAGATAGTTGTTTCTTTTCAGGTGTTTTTCCAAAATTACTTTGGAAAAAGCTGGTCAGACTTGTAACATCCTGATCCCGAAACCCGATGAACTTATAGTTGATCCCATCTTTGGTTTTTACTCCCAACTGATTTGTCCTTGGAACCGTCATCCAACTAAGACCTACAATATCAGATTTATCGACTTCCACAGCTTTTCCACCACCTTGCTTCTTCCATTGAATGCCTCCAGAGTTAATTCTAAGGAGGCCAGGGCTCTGCATTACCAAAATCGAAACCCAATTAAGCACAAACATTTTCTCGGAAACCAAAAAAAAAAACCTTAAACAACTGAATAATATATTCATATAACATCACAAACATGTCGGGTGAAGAATTTTCCATTAATCGTAGGATGCAAGAACAGCGACGAGATGTAAAACCCATTTTGCGAAAACAATTGTAAACCAGAAAATTCACACATTCGTCTCCTCCCGAATAATCAAATTGCGGAAACAAAAGAAAAACGGCTACAAAGAATAAGAAATTAGGGTTTCGAAGCAAGCAGAAAAAAGGCGAAAGCCTAAAGGAAGTGAAAGACCCTAACAAAATCAGGCGTAAAAACAGAGATAGAGAGAGGAAGAACTCACCGTTCCGCCGCGACCGCTGAGAGAGATATTATTGAAGGTATGGCCGTCCGTCATAGCTCCGATGAGAGACGAGCGAGAGAGAGACTGTGTGTGCCTTAAGCGGTGGAGTGCGTTTTTTAAGCCTTTTATAATTAAAAATCCGAATTTTAAAATAATCAAGGGGATAATTACTTAGATTATTCACCCCTCTCCCTTAATTTCTTTTGTTTTCATGTTTAGCTTGCAGGGTGTTCAATTCAAATTTCGGTTCGGTTTCGATTCGGAACTTTCGATTTTTCGCCTACTATGTTTCATTTTATTTTCATCAAATGCAAATTCTCTTTAATATATTTGTGTTCTTCAAACACTATTGTATACTTCATTCCCTTATATGGATAATTGTATAGCTCTGGTTTTGTAGGTTGAAAATAGTGTTTTTTTTGTTTTCAGGCATGATTAATTTTTGGATCTGAATATTCGAAGAGCTTTTTCGGCCACGTACATTAGAGTTTCTGAATTCTAAGAGTGTATTTGGACTCCTCGTCGTGAGGCTTCGATTTGATATGTAGATATTCATGTTTTAACAAAGTCTATGATTGTAGAGATAGTGAGAAAGATGATAGAAAGTATTTTTGGTTTGAGATTTTTATATATCGTATATACATATATATATATATATATATATATATATATATATATATAT
>OVAY01000211.1:0-78433 GCA_900406395.1 Kernera saxatilis | reverse complement strand
ATCGCCCTTTTTGTAACAGTGAAGTTGATGTCTGTTTTACTTACGAAACAAGACATTTGAATTCAAATAGAGTTTTTAAATTCTTCAAAAGACATTTTATTATTTTTTAAAGATAAGATGTTATCTGAGAAAGCATTAAAAGTTGAGTTTTAGAATTAAATCCAACATACGATCGATATCAAATTACAATATTTTATTAATTTTTAGGTAATATGTTAGAAATCACCAAAACAATGCCTGACAGATTGTCGATATCAGAAATCTTCTTCAAGAGCTGTGGATTAGGTTTAACACTTGACAATTCAGAGTTGCACGAGTCTCCCTCTGTCATTGCAGCCGAGACATGAGTGTTTAAGCTGCCACTGTCCTTGGCTGCCAAAGCTTTGAGGGCATCATCAAAGTCGCTAAGTGCATTTCCATAATTTTCTGAGCATTGAGCATAAACATTCTTGGAACGTGGATCGGCCGCGGCTTTTGCCAGTGACTCGAATTGCTTCTGTGCGTCTGAGGCATCTCGTGACGCATCATTGATCAAAAGCTTTGCGACACCAGGAAGATCCAATGTTTTTGTTTGAGGAGTCGATTTAAAGAAGTTGAAGCAAAACGAAGGGTTCTTAGCTTTTGAGCAGATGGTGTTGACCTCACCTTGTGAAGCTTTTATACTGGATCTTCCATATGAGGAGGTAGCGAGAAGAAAAAACACTACCAAAGGAACGAGGAAAAAGTTGTTTTTGATATACACAGCCATGTTTATTTGTATGTTTTTGCTATGAGGTTTCTGTTTTCTTGTTTCAAAATTTTGAGAATTGTTGTGATCGATTTATATAGAGTACTGAATTAAAACGTATATTTTATAATCTTTTTTTTTCAATGTGCTTGATTATGTACCAGAACAAGGTTATTGTTTCATATATGTTAACTTTATAAATTAGAGATTTCATTTTTGTAAGCATTTATAAATTAACATAATTCACATTTAAAAGAAAATCAGCACAATATCCTCTCGTTTTAGTAGTAAACTAGATGACATGTTATTAGTGATTTTGGAAGATTTACAGTTTTAAGAATTATAATTCATTATGATGAGGCAGTCAATAAGTTATTATACTGAATCTTCTATAATAATATTTCATTATAATTTTTTATATGGGTTTATATTCTATTTGAGAGATTCTCATGACATGAGAAAGCGTCACGTATTCTCATATTAATTATCAACAAAAAATAATTAATTTTAAATTTAATTATTTGAAAATTATAAAAAAGAAATATAAAATAATATGAAGACATAAAAGAATTAAAAATCAAATCTCAAGCTGTTGACAAAAAAAAAGAATTAAAATCAATTAAATTTAGTTTTAGTTATTTTGAGTAATATGAGACTAATATTGGAGATCTCTTTTAATATAATTTTCGGTTGACAAAATAAATAGTAATATGATACTCTATTTTGAGTTTAATATCCATGTTCACCATCATTTTTTACATTTATAGTTACGATGCAAAATTAGTTTTCTAAATTCAAAATGATTTCATATTTATTTTATAGTATATATTAGTTTTTATCAAATGAGAATGCGTTAGATAGATATGGTTTCGAGATAGTAATATGTAGAGTAGTACAACGGTTTTTTATGTAAAAATGTGTATTTTAAAGAGATTACAAAAAAAAAATATCATAAAATATAATTCTCTTAATCTTTATAAACAAATACCTCAAATAGTAACTGTGTAATACATATTGTATATTATATTAAAATATTTTATAGTTACAGAACATAAATGGTTGAATTAATTATATTCAAATAAATAGAAGTACAAGACCTTTTATCTAAAAAAATAAACTATTTTAAATAATCATTTATGCAATCAATATTATCAATATTTTTCTTTGTCAACCCATCACTAAAGAAAACAACATTCCTGCTCACGTGTTGGATAAGAAAAGATGTCACTTCCCACCACTTTTTTCTACTGCTAATATCACAACCGCTTTGGTTTGTAACCACCGTCTCCTCCACAACAACCGGTGCCTCCACCACCATATTACCGACTTGGTCTATGTTCTCGTTAACCGAGTATAGTAATCACAAGTCGTGTAAAGACTGTTAGCAACACCATATCTATGTGCCACATGATCAAGAGTTCGACCCTCCAAACATAATGTCTTTTGTGGTTGGCATGTCTAGACAGAGATCTAACTAAGAACCGGTTTGCCTCATGGCAAAGCTAAGATGACACAGAATCTATGCGGCATATACTCAGAAATAAGAGACCATCTATTCCTACGGTGTTCTTATAGTTATGACCTTTGGAAGTTGTGTTTAGCTAGGATGAATTGCCCATTTATGGGTTTTCGAATTCGGGTGAAGTTTTTAGCATGGATGGCATATGTTCATGAGACGACTATATATATATGGAGACACTTTTGTTTTTACAAAAAAAAAAATGAACTACGTTGAGTGTATACTCGTGAAAAGATAGACACACCTCCACAACTGAATCTCATATTCTAGTCAAGCGAAAAAATCCTATAGCTAAATTGCATGCTTTAATAAACTGATACCAGATAATCAAACAACCTCACAATAAAATTAACTTCCACCTCTTTACCAAACCAGATCAAAAATCTAAACATCGGTCACTTAAGTAATTGTGAGGTGGCAAGTGATATGTGGTGGTCACATGGCATTTGATTTTAGTGTAGCAGCTGACGTGTCATCCATGTCATCAACAATTAACGGGGAATCTAACACCATTATGGTCTATATATGATTTAATCAAAGTTGATTGAATATTATAGTGTATGAAATATACAATTTATATAGTTAGGGTAATAGACAATTTATAGAGTTTTTTTGTGTGCAAAAGACAATTTATATAGGTAGGATATGAATTTGCACAACACTCTAGTCTATGTTTGAAATACACTTATTCAGATTGAAAAAACCGAAATTCCCATAAATCGTACGGTCACTAAAGCTTTGCAAAGTTTCATGTAACTAATTTTTACTAGTTATGGTCACTAAAGCTTTGCAAAGTTTCATGTAACAAATCACAATTTTGAATAAAGTATCCGTAACAGAAATAAAAACAACAAATTAATGACATATTTTACTCGCTAATCTATCACTATTCTTGGTTTGCAACGTAATATCTCCTGATAACAAAAAAAAAAAATATTGGTAATTTTTTAATTATATTCTTGTAGTTTTACAAGACATGTTAGTTCAAATAGATTTCTTAAATTCTTCAAAAGCAATTTTACTATGTTTGTAAGATAATATGTTATCTGAGAAGCATAAAAAAACTAAGATTCATAATTAAATCCAATATATGATATCAATTTATATTAACTTTGAGGTAATTTATTAACTTTTAGGTAATAGGGTAGAAATCACCAAAGCAATGGTTCACAGATTGTCGATATCAGAAATCTTCTTTAAAAGTTGTGAACTAGGACTAGCTAGGTTTAACTCTTGGCGATTCAGATTCGCACGAGTCTCCTTCTGCCATCGCAGCCGTGATTCTAGTGTTTAAGCTGGCCTTGTCCTTGGCTGCCAAAGCTTTGAGCGCGGCATCAAAATTGTTAAGTGTAACTTCATATTTTTCAGAACATTGAGAATAAATATATTTTAAATAAAAAAAAAGAGAATAAATATCTTTAGATACAGGATCTGCTGCGGTTTTTACGAGTGACTCGAATTACTTCTGTGTGTCTAGGGCATCTCGTGACGCATTATTTATCAAAAACTTTGCCACACCAGAAAGATTCAATGTTTTGATTCCAGGATTCAATTTAAAGAGCTTGAAGCAAAAAGAAGGAGTCTAAGATTGTGAGCAGATGGTGCGGATCATCTCACCTTCTGAAATTTTCATGCTGAATTTTCCATATGATGAGGCAACAAGAAGAAAAAGCATTACTAAAGGAACCAATAAAAAGTTGTTTTTCACATACACGACCATGTTTATTCCTATGTTTTAATATGAGGATTCTGTTTTCTCGTTCCAAATATTTGAGAATTGTTGTGAGATTTATATAGATTTAACTAAAACATATCAACACTTAAAACTAAATGTTAAGGTATTAGGTATATGTTTTGTCAACATATTTGATTTTGTACCCATAATTAGGTTATTGAGTCAATACTAAATAGCATTATGTCAAACCATTCAATTTTTATTTTTTGGTGAATAGCATTATGTTTCTCCTAGGAGTGCAGATATGCTCACTTTATAAATTACAAGTTACACATTACTTTTTTTTTTGGTAAAGAATAAATTACAGATTTCATTCATGTAAACATTTAAAAAAAAAACACAAATTACGATGAATAGTGAATTCTCATTTTTAAGGGCTGATAGCACAAAATAGCTATCGTCCCCCACAAACAGAGGCCTCTGAAGAGTGTGGCACTGTCATGTAAGCGACAGATCACCTTGTATGTAATATTATCTTCATTTTTTGGTATCCATACTTCTTGGCAGGTAAATGATAATATTTCACAAATTAGAAGTGAGATAACGAATAAGAAACACATTTTGAGAAAAGAAGCAATGAGCAGAAGGAGCGAAAAATGGAAAATTTGGTGAACAAGTACTACACTCTTTACTAGAGTTTGTGGTACGCAGGTTAGGGTTGTTGAAGATAAGCTTTCTAATCCTCACCTAATTGCATTAAGCTAAAATATTTTCTGGCTATAATTATTATTAATAATGTCGATTTATATATTGGTTATGTAGTATAATAAATAGGCTTTTAATCCTAAATTCTTTTTAGTTGTAGGATTACATATAACAGAGAAAAAGATATTGTATATAGTAGTTAGAATTCAACATAGTGAATATATAACGGCATGATGATTACAAATCCATTGATAACTAATTTAATTAATTAATAAAGCACAAGTCATTCATACATCCATATAAACACATTATTAGCAACAAAAAAAAATCTACGTAAACACATCGATTGCAATTTTATTTCACTTATATTTGTTGCGTAATCAATTAAAGATTATTATTATTCACCTCAGCCCAAACAAGAAAATTCAGAATTCAACATAGTGAATGTATAACGGGATGGTGATTACCAATCCATTGGTTGGTATTGACATAATGACATAACATATATTAATATATTTAATTAGTAAAGCACATGTCACCATCGATTCAAGACAATCTCACCATCCAATACCTTTTTTTTTTTTTTTAAATTACTAAGAGGTTCGGGACCTAGGTCCATACATCTCCTCAGGCCAGGGACCAGAGCATTTCGGTCCCCTCCGAAATGTCACTCGAACCGATCCAATACATTCAAACACGAACATTTATTGTATATAACTCTAGCTTGTGCAACTTATTTCAATAACAGAAATTCATTCGAATCTTCTTCCCTTCGTCTCTCTCAAACTCAATTCTTCTAATAGTTTCTCAAAACATTTTCTTATAATGGCTTTTCGAGTTTATCTCAGTACCTTTGTGTTCTTATGCATTTTCGTGGCATCTACCGTTTCGAGTTACAACCCGAAAGACGTGAAAGGGTGGTGCGGCCAAACTCCTTACCCCAAACCTTGCGAATATTTATTAACCTAGGACTCAAACCATAAACCCATAAAATCCGAGTCTGACTTCCTCAACATATCGATTAAACTCGCTTTAGACCGAGCGATCCTCGCCAAAACCAACGCGGTCACACTAGGAATAACATGATACCTTATACGTACAAACTAATATACAATACTATCGAGAGTGCGACGTGTACGGTACAACATATTTTATCTTCGGCCATGATGCAGAAATGTAATATGTATGCACGTCGACCAAGCAAAGGCCATGGGGACGAGATTACTGCCAAAAGTCATGCCAAACCAAAGAAAGAATCCAGAATTGTAATTCAAAGATGTACGATAAAACCGACTGATGATCTCGTTAGGAGCAACTATGTAAAAACTTTTTTTAATCTCTTCATTTTCACCATGAATTCTTATTCTTCATCAACAAAGTGTAATTAAGTGTCTACAAGTGAATAATAAGTTTTCAAAAAAATGTCTATGGGTGTAATTTATTCTAATCCTTTTTGATCTAAAAATTAATTAAACTAAAGTTCAATACATAGAAATAAATTTCCTTTTCAAAAATAAAGATAATAAAAAGCAAAAACAATGATAAATTTGAGCAAAAAAAGGTAAAAATATTGGAAAGTGATGAATGTAAAGGATTGAACCAAAGTAATTTGATCCAAAACCACTATGTAATCCTAGAAATTATATATATAATTGATACTTGATAGACCTAAGCTGTCACTAAAATGGCTTGTCCTCAAAACAAGGCTTGTCAAATAACACAATTTGTGGCCAATATTGTTGTATTCTACATAGTAATGTGTTTTGAATGCAAGATCTCTAAAAAAATTATCTAAAAAGAGTTCAAGAAAACTATCTACAAAACAAAAGTTTGCATGAAAATCGTCCACCAATTATTTTTCCAAGGTCGGTCAAGATACTTGTTACCATATACTTGCTTCTAAAAAAATAATTTGTGAGTTTTATCGTACAATTATAGATTATATAATTTGATTTCTTTGTCGTCGGTTTGTTACGAGTTTGGAAAAGTTGTGAATAAATCAGTAAAAACAAAACAGTAAACCACAGCCACAATTTGGCGCAAATTGTAATATGTATCTATCTAGCTAGTGATAGTAAATATATATATATATATATATATATATATGAAAATTTATCTTTTTGTTATCTAGTGTTATGGATTTTATCAAAATGATTCTAATTCAAACCTCCCATGAGTATATACAGTTGTAGAAACAAAATAATCTTTAATCAGTTTTACCGCGATTAAGACATACGGAACCGTCAATTTCATCTTCGGAGATGCAACCGTCGTTCTCCAAAAGTGCAACATTTCCGTACGCTCGTCCTTTTAATCACACCATATTTTTTTTTATACATTGAAGCGGCTCTATAATTGTATATGTTCTTATACGTTACTTTTATCTACGTTACATTAATTCAGATTTTTTTTTTCTTTTCTAGCGTGAATATATGGGGAAAATGGGTAAAAAAGTTATTTAGGTTTCTCTTTATTCAATTTCAGTACAATATACTGACATTTATATATAAGTATAAATCTGTTGTAATGTCTCTTTTAATATTTATAAAGATTATTTAGTTATCGCAAGTTAGATAAACTTAGTCAATCTCTATTTTCCATGAAAATATTATGAAGAATTAATTAACTATGTTTTCCTGGTGTCTTTTTTGTTTTTGCTAAAAATGTTTCCTGGTGTTTTTGATGATTTACAGTTTATGATAAATCTACTTTTGGTCTAAATATGTAAAGGTTTTTTGACGGATCTATATTAGTAATATAGGTATGAATATTTGATCTTTTTGGACTTACATATATGTATAACATTTTTGTAAATATTAAGAAAAACAAGAATGAATGTATTAGTTAATGAGGGATTTTATTATAATTTTAAAATTAATATCTTAGGTATAACGAGGTACTTTTTTTGACAATGAGTATACATCCATGAAAGAAAATAAAAGACGTAAATGATATATCTTAAGTTTGGGTAATTCGGTTCGGTTTGGTTCGGTTATTGGTTAAAACTGGTTTAATTATGGTATAAACCGGTCTAATTATGGTATAATTTAGTTTTAAAAAAAAACGGGTAACCGATCGGTTCGGCGAACCGAACCGAACCGAACCGTGAACCGAACGAAATTAAAAATCGTTCCGATCGGTTTTCCAGTCATAACCGAAAAACTCGGTTCGGAACGGTTCGGACCGGTCGGTTCGGGTCGGAATCGCAGGCCTAAATTATTAACACTCAAAATAAAAAGTTCGTGCGCTCCTCATCAGAAACTTATCACTTATTGAAAAAATATTTGAATTCGATTTCAGAGTCTCAACAATCACGTTAAATGAAACATAACTGTAAACAAAATCAATTAATTAATTTACATAAGTATTTCAAGTATTTTTTTGTGTTAAAAATATAAAAAATTTCAAGTTCGTGCTATTAAAAAGTTTATTTTTTCAAAACAAGGTGGACACAATTTCTTTGTTAGAATTAACACATCAGTAAAAATAATTAACACACCACTTAGAGTTAATTCGTCGTTTTTGGTATTTTTTTCCCACTGATTTGTTATATCTTAAGTTTGTTTGCTTTCTTTCACGTTACTGAAAGAGCTAGAACCTAGAAGCCTACAACCAATCCACTATAAAACCCGTTATATTTGACTAGTTAAAGTGTTGTTTTCAGTGTGTTATCTCATACGTAATATGTGATATGAAATTCAAAATTTATATGTATTTTTTTTCTAAAGTAATACATCATCAAGACTTGTAAACATATCATTAAAACATAATTTAAGTTTTTGACAGCTCCTTCAACTAATTTTCAAACCACTTTAAATTTGTTTTCTTTGTTTATGTTTACACGTTAATTCATCAAATTACAGACCCAAATCACTTTTTGAAGTTCACTATATATTAGAAATACTCTTTAGCTGTAAATATGCTTATACGTAATCTGTTATACTAGTTTATGATAAATTACGGAATCAAACCACCAACATATAGGTAAAGCAAGATTTGTCCAGGGCTTTGTGGTCAGGTGGTAAAGAGACAAGCCTGGGACGCCAACACGTTTCAGATTCGATCCACCTGCTGCGTGAAATTACAACACATTGTTCCTGGACACCCACACAGTATGGACCCCTGTTTTCGGGTCCATTTGCATATTCGGAGAAAGGATCTATCCGTGGGCTGTACCTCCCCCAGGGGATTAGTCTAGGCCCCTCCATAGGCCTGAGATTTACCCCTGAGTTATCAAAAAAAAAAACATATAGCCAAGACTAAAAATTGGAGACCATGAAATTCGAAGCAAAATGCATGAGCATTGGACCGGTTTTAATGATATCGGAGCTCCGAGGTGAGATTATAAATCGTGACTTTTTATATTTTATCAAAATAATATTAGTTTGGGATCTTATTATACAAGTTAATTTGTTTGACTAGGCTAGAATTTAATCCATGCATTTTAATCGCTTTTTTACTCATAGTCCATTTTGATCTAAAAATTCATAAAACTAAAGTTCAATGCATCGAAATAAGTTTCTTTTTTTTTCAAAAATAAAAAGCAAAACAAATGAGAAATTAGAGTAAAAAAAAAGGTAAAAATATTGGAAAGTGATGAATGTAAAAGATTAGACCAAAGTGATTTGACTGTATTTACCAATGGACCTCATCCAAAACCACAATGTAATCCTAGAAAATCATATACAATTAATAGCCCTATGTTGCACTAAAATTGGCTTGTCCTCAAAACCAGGCTTGTCAAGTAACACGATTTATGGTCACGTTAATATTTTTGTTTTCTCCATAGTAATATGTTTTTAATGAAAAATCTCCAGAAAAAAATTATCAAAACGGGTTCAAAAAAACAATCTATAAAAGTTTGCATGAAAATCGTCCACGGTCGATCAAGATGCTTGTTTAGCTTATACTTGCTTCTAAGAAAATCATTTGTCAGTTTTATCGTACAATTATGGATTATAGTCTATCGGTTTCGTTACGACTTTAGGTTGTAATTTCATTACAATTACCTTTGCTTGTTGACATGATGCATCTGAAGATGAAACGCAACTGCTGTCTTCCAGAAATGCAACATCCTCGCATGCCGTCCTATAGCACCAACACAATCACCGCTCAAGGAAGGACCAACCTGACTCAGACCACATGAATTATTATCCATAATTCTTGGGTCACCACCGCTTTGGATCCTCGACCCGTTTTGGGATCTACCACGATTTATTTGGATCGACCATGGAGACCATGCATGCATAGTATTGAATTTTGAAAATTACATTACAAATGTATTGATTAGTTGGTTAAATCTTTAAAATTTAGTGAAAGTTTTTCGATGAGATTTGAAAATCTTTTTTCTTTTGTTACATATGCAATTTTTGTGCATTTGTTAGATAATTGGTTTGCATAGATCTTACCTACAACAAATCCTTTAAAATCTACAGTATTCATACTATTAATGAAATAACACTTGAGGTGACTAAATTTAAATTCAGTTCGTGTAACTTTAAATGAGTAAATCTAAGCAACCCACTATCTTCTTTTTGACGGGTTGAGAATTACAAAGAAAAACAAAATTCAGACGGTCCAAATTTTTTTTTTTTTTTTTTGTTTGTAAAAAAGAATGATGAAAAGAAAAGTTCATTAACCAAAAAAAACGTTGAAAGGAAAAAGCAAGAGCTTACTTAAAGTCTTTTAATAATAATTAAGTATAATAATGTAATTGTCCGCTTACAAACAATACAATTAATTAGAGCAAACACATGATGATGATGATTTCAAATTAAGCTCTACGTGGTAACATGTTAGAGATAACAAGAGCAATACCACAAAGATTCTTAATTCCTTTACTATTATTCAAAACCGAAGCATCTACTGATCTTATTCTCTTCACATCATCTAAACATGTATCAGCTCCATCCAATGCAGCAGAAACTTTCATGTTCATCCCCGCGCCATCTCCAGAAGCTAAATGCTCAAAAGCTTCCTCGAGGTTTCCCATCGCCATTTCGTATTCATCTAAGCATGATCGATAAGCTAGCTTAGATCGCGGGTCGACTCCTCCATCGATGATAGATTGGAGTCTTTTGAATGTTTGTGTTGCTCTTGCTTGTGTGGCATCAAGTGTGGTTTTTGCCAAGGCTTGAAGATTAGGTGATGAGAATTTCGAATTGAGGAAGTTAAGACAGAAAGATGGGTTTAGAGTTTTGTCACAGATTGTGCTCATCTCTGAACTCGTGATTGCGTACGAGGAGCCGATTAAGAGAAGAAACATGAGAGAAGACAAGAACGCATTGTTCCTTAGATTCGCAGCCATTCTTGTTTTCTCTTTTTTTTTTCTTTCTTTTTTATTATAGAAACTAATATTCATAGGCAATGAGATTTTATATAGAGTAATTTACGTACAATGGATTAGTCAAAACAGAATCAAGAATAGAAGTTGATATGAGCGATGAAGAAATTTTTTTGCCATTGTTAGAAGAATTGCAGATATAGTAAACAGTTATGCACAAGTTATTTATAACTTAGCTTCGAGCACATCTAAACGTAGATCTTTTTAACAAATTAGATTTGTCAAAAAAAAAATATTAAAATTTTCTATGATTTCATCAGTTTGTATGTGCTCAGCTCAATTCATCATGCATGAAGCTAATAATATTATTCATTTATTTTTAATAATTTTAGGGTCTACACTTATGAATGTATAATGTAAACCGAAAATATTATAATGTAAACCGAGTAATCAAATTTGGGGATAAACGTAAACCGAAAGCAAGAAATCAAAGCCAACTTGGTTAACTCAATAAACCAAAATGGGTCGAGTGAATGTCGAATTATTATAACGGATCAGGCCTAACCCGAAGCTGAACAAAGAAAATTAACGAATAAAAACAGTATAGTATATTCTTTCAGCTCATTCCAAATCCACCCACAAAAAGGACAAATTGAAGGCTAAGATATCGATTTGGCTTGTCAAAGGTGGCTCTCTCCTTTATGGTCCTCCTAGTGTGGGATGTGACACAAAGAAATCAAAACCACAAATCAAAAATCTAAACCAAAACCGAACATAACCAAAACGAACCAAAGCATTACATTACCTTCTTGCCTTTATATGTGAATAGGCTTGTCATAGGTCGCCATGGCAGCTTCCTTGAGAGCCTCGCTCATAGTGGGATGAGCGTGACAGACTCGAGCAATGTCTTCACTCGATGCATCGTAGTTAATCGCAAGAACCGCCTCATGGATCAGCTCTCCAGCGTTTGGCGACATAATGTGAACGCCCAAGATCTTATCTGTCTCCTTATCAGCCAAAATCTTAACCAATCCCTCAGCATTATCTATAGCCTTAGCTCTACTATTGGCCATAAACGGGAATTTCCCAACATGATAGCTCACACCGTCTTTCTTCAGCTGCTCTTCGGTTTTACCAACCGAAGCAACCTCGGGATGCGTGTAGACCACACCAGGAACCTTGTCATAATCCACATGGCCGTGTTTGCCTGCTATGAACTCCACACAAGCAAAACCGTCTTCTTCGGCTTTGTGAGCAAGCATTGGTCCTGGAATTACATCTCCAATCGCATACACGCCTGAGACATTGGTCAAGAACCTCTCATTCACCAGAATTCTCCCAGCTTTGTCAGTTTGCACTCCAATTTTCTCCAGATCAAGTCCAGATGTGAACGGTGTTCTACCCGCTGAGACAAGGACAACATCGGCTTCGAGAATGGTCTGGTCTCCTCCTTCCGCCGGTTCCACCGTGAGCTTCACACCGTCTCCAGAGGAGGAATCCACGGACACAACTTTTGTCTTGAGCATGAATTTCATCTTTTGCTTCTCGAGTGAACGTTGAAACTGCTTGCGGATTTCGCCATCCATCGAAGGAACGATATCTCCAGCAAACTCAACTACCGTGACCTCTGATCCAAGCCGACCCCAAACAGAACCCATCTCAAGCCCAATATATCCCGCACCAATCACAATCAGTTTCTTAGGGACTTCGGACAAAGACAACGCTCCAGTCGACGAAACAATCTTCTTTTCATCGATTGTAATCCCGGGCAAAGATTTGACGTCTGAGCCAGTAGCAACGATGATGTGTTTGCCTTTCACAACGGTGTTTCCTCCATCGATTGTGTCCACAGAGACTTCATTGGGGGAAAGAAACTTACCATATCCCTTGACATAGGTTACCTTGTTCTTCTTGAACAAACCCTCAATGCCACGAGTAAGGTTCTTGACCGCATTGTCTTTCTGAGCCAACATAGCTGGAAGATCTACCTCAACCGAAGTCAATTTGATACCGTGGTTGGCGAAAGCGTGCTTCGCCTCATGGTACATATGTGAAGAATGTAAAAGAGCCTAATACATCAGAAAAGTGCAAAACAAAAACAAAAAGACGATTTGGATTAACTTTTATACCTTCAGAAGAAGCTAATAACATCATCATAGACTTATTAGAAGCTAAAGTAATGGGAAGTAAATGTATCAGTAGCTCAGGAAAACATTGCGTATCGAACGAAAAAAGCTTCATACAATCAGAGAACTTTAACACAAATTGTTATTGTAACTGTATCAACTGAGCTACGATACAAATACATAAGGTACAATCTAAAGACACGAAATTTAGCAGCCAAAGTTTCCATCAGTAACTTCCATGGAATCAAGGAGACGAATCCAGAATTTAGTAATTATGGAATAAGTGGCCAAGCAAATGGGATTAGGCCAAATAATCATCACAAAGACAGTAATTAACTCTCCAATTGATTCACCCAAGAGAATACACAGATCAAATCTCAATGATGATCAGCAACAACAACAAAAATCAATTGAAAATCGAGAAGAAGAATTTTCGAAATTGACCTTCGAGGGAATGCACCCGACATTGAGACAAGTACCACCGAGAGCGCCGCGCTTCTCGATACACGTGGTCTTGAGACCAAGCTGCGCCGCCTTGATCGCCGCCACGTAACCTCCGGGACCGCCGCCGATGACGACCACGTCGTTCTCATCAGATCCCGATGACGCGAAGCCACGGGAGAGGGAAATGGAGAATCTAAGAGCGTCAGTGGGAGAGCTGGATACGTTTCTGGTGAGAAAATACGCCTTCCTCCTTGCTAAACTCGCCATCGCCATTGTTGTTGTTAGAGAGAGAGAGAGTTGGCTCCTTGTAGAGACGAACAGAGCCGGCAAATGTAAAAGAGGCTCTTTTAGACCCTTTTCTCTTTTTTGATCATATAAATATAAATATTTCCATAATTGACCAAGTATTATTAAAAAAAATCTTGTATATGAATTTAACAGTTTGGTTCATAAGGATATAAATACTTGAATTTCCAAAATCTCAAACACTAATTAACCCGAATTATGTCAACCAAATATTTGAAATTTATTACAAAATTTATCCAAAATCCCATACTTGAATCATTTTATTTTTGTCAACCACATTTGAATCATTTTTATTCAATAAAAATACACATTATACAGACAAATATATATGTATAAAAAAATATATGGACATGGAGATTTTTGGGGAAGAAGAAGAAGATAAGAGATAAAGATAGAGATGACATAAGGTTAGGATTGAGGCTTATGAGATAACTCCAAAATCTTCCAGTCCACAAAAAAAACTCTCTCAAGCTCCACAGAAATGGGAGAGAGATTCTTGAACTAGATTTTTTATCTCTGGAATTTGTAACCAGAAACAAACCTCATGCTTTCAAACGAAATCTAGATTCAGATAAGTTGAATTAAAAATCCTTAAAACAATAATGGGTACCATCACTAATCCTCAAAAAAAAAGTTCCTCATCACCAGTTTTGGTGTTTCTGCATCCAATAATCCTAACAAAACTTCAGGCTGCTTTTTCGCTCACTCTCTCTTCTGAAACAACCAAAGAAACAGATGAATCAAAAATGACCAAAACACCTTACAAATATTGTCCTTTCCTCTCTATCTCTGTCTAAGTCTCTTATTGTATCTCATCCAATCCAATCTCAAATTAGAGAAATAATCGCTTGATCGGTCTAGAACCGATCCCTGTTCTATATACTGCCAAAAAACTGTTCAGTCTCCTCCAAGCATCGCCTGTAACCGAGCTCGGGCTTCATGAGAAACACAGAACCTTAATCTTCTCCTCTGCGATTGCTGTGGTGAAGAAGGGGCTGAGGAGAAGCAGATGACCACAACAGTCAGATTATCTGATGAGTTAAGCCTCGCTGCTTCTTTCCCAAGTTCCATCGCACATTGTCTCGGGTCACCATGCCTCCTCAGTCCTTGTCTTACGTTACTCACTGCATTCTGGCTTGACAACACATCCCATATACCATCACATGCCAAAATCAAGAACTCATCGTCCTCAGTTAGAATGATCTGTTGAATATCTGGGTCTGAGATCAGGGGTGAAGAGGAGTCAGTGAAAGGATTCTTCAGTTCCCAATCCCCAATGGCACGTGTGACGGCAAGGACCCCGTTGAGGTACCCATCCTCAAAGTATCCTCCTAGATCTTCAATCCGCCTTCGTTCTGGCTCATATGTTGATCTGTGATCGAAAGACATATCAACAGCCACTCCTCTCCGGCATAGCACTGCACGGCAATCTCCAGCATTAGCAACCAGAAGATGTCGACCTATTATGAGAGCGGTCAAGGCGGTTGTTCCGCATGAACCACTGACAATGCTTTCATCAGCCATGGCAAGATCAGCCAAAGCAAAAGCTTTTCGGTAAGAATTCTCCAGTTCTTCTAAGAAAAAAGCATCCACAATGGAGGGCATCTCTGGAAATACAGCATCTTGGAAAAACAATCTTGTCAAGTTCTCCTTCATGTAAAGTGATGCCTCAGGTCCACCATGGCCATCAAACACGCCATAGAAAGCACTTGGTACCGAGAAGTTGAAGGATCCAAGATGAGTTGATAAGTCGTCTATGCAGATGTGCTCATCCTCCATGGTTTCTCGGCCTCGAATGTCAGTAAAGCTCCCGGAACGTATAGTTGGGACAAACTCACTGGTGGGTTCTTCATTGGTAGTAGTTGTAAAACTCATGCCCTGTTAGGATGGATGTACATAGTTAATTTTACAGTTCATAGTTTTCACAGAACAAACAGAAAATTCGCACAACTAAATAAACAGAACAGAGCATGATCAACAATTCAAAGGGCATTCAAGTCTTCATTGTAACAATGTAAACACTGATCCTCACAGCTTAATTTAAAGTTTTCACAATATAACAAAGGCATAACTTTTCTCTAAAAGACACCACGCTAATCATCTTTAACTCGTATTGTCTAAAGGACTCTTCGCGAAAAGGGTAAGGAGGTTTCAACATTATTAAACTACAGAAAAAAAACCCCAAATCCAATATAAGCCCTAATGAAGAATTAATCGTTATCAGAATTTTAGGCGACGATCTCATTTCAAAACCTAATTCTAACTCGTATCTAAACGAACAAATCTCAACCATGAGGAAGAAGAATCAACACCAATTTCATCCCACTTGCAAAATTCATGGAAAATTCTGGAATGGCACAGGTAACAGCAGAGGATTTGGAAATCCAATTAAAAAAAAAAAATAGCGATTCAGATCAAGAACTCTAAACACATACCGATCCGAATCGAGGTGTTTCAGCGGAACCCGAAATCTCAGCACGGACCGACTCAGAAACCCGAACTTCGTCGATCTGAAAATTCTTCTGCTCCTTCGCAGAGGAGATATGGCACTTAACGTCGAGAACCCTGATCTCAGACTCAGCAACCATTGTTTGACTCAGAATCATAACTTTTCCACTTCTTTGTAATTAAAATCTAGCAGATCCGATTGCGAAATCCACCGAAAGGCAAAATCAACGAATAAATCCGCAAAATTTGAGGTACTAGCGCTTTGCTTGGACGCAATTGAAATTCGCCCAAAAGAATAAAGAACACAGGAAAAAAGAAATTAGGGTTTGGTTTCTGTGTTGGATGTTTATTTGCATATATCTGTATTGACCTGATCCTCATATTAAATAAAATAAATAATTATAATAATAAGAATAATATAAAAGACTCTTTAGTTCATACTTTATAGTAAAAGAAAAGAAAAAAACAAAGAACCGAAAACGCTTTTTGTTTTCTGAGTTTCTTGATATCCTGAGAGGAATCCTGGAGAGTAGGATCCTTCTATTTATTTAAGTTGGTTGTCCCATTCCCATACCATTGACGGAATCTGATTATTTTTTTCTTTTTGATAAATTTGGGAAGTTTCATATGTTTGGTCCCATAAATTTTTTGAAACCAACTGTTTAACAATACCGTATTAAAAGCATACATTACTTTTTAAAAATAAAATTGAACTACTGATTTTGAGTAATTATTCTCATAATCATTAAACCATCATCTATTTAATGCAGAATTCGATTGTTCATGTTTAATTAACTCGAAATTTATTTACAAGTTATGCAAATTAAAGTTAGAAATTAATCTGAGAAGAAAACTATTATATACTCCGTAGTATTTATATTTGAACTATCTTAGATAATATCTTTAAAATAAGTAATTTTCTTATAAACATATAAAATAGTAATTGGTTTTAAGAAAAATGAGTAACTTGTTTCTAGTTAAAAAGTAGTATATAGTTATAAACATATAAAATATAACCTGATTTTGTTATGTTTTGCTGTCAAAAGAAAAATAAAATATGATTTTGTATGTCTTAGCAATTAGCATGTTTGAAGAAAAGTCAGAATTTGACAGCTAAACAATATATTTACGTTATGTTTATGCAAATGATGTGACGCCATTCTCAAATCGGTTTAGTTTAACATATGGTTATGGCAAAAAACTTTATTCTCTCAAATAACTATTCTTATTCCTGAAAGAATGTATAGCATTTCAACCAAAAAAAAAAAAAAGAAAGAATGTATAGCTTGATAAAGCTAGTGAAACTGACATCTCATAACAAAAATTGAAAGAGAAGCTGTCAAACGTTTTAGCGAGAAAAAAATCTATACTAAAATTTGAAGTTTTTTCGTGTGTCCACATCACAAAAAATATTTTTAAACTCAAAATACTATAATTAGTTTATTCTATGTTTGTTTATGTAAAATTTCGTACATATAGCATTCTATGTATGGTGTATAACATAATTTGTTGAGTCAGGATTTATAATTTTGGATTTGGAGGTTCGTTATTGAGACTTAGTGTTCAATTTTTAGGAGTTAGGGTTCAAAATTTAGAATTTAAAGTTTAATTTTAAATTATTTTGTCAAATTAAAAAAATATTGGTAAGTAGAACAACAACAACATTTTATTCTTTGAGTTCTATATAGAATAAAATAATTTATTATTACTTATAATTATGGGGGAATTGTTAAAAATAACCTAAAATTAGGTTAGAAATGCAAAAGTAGACCCTATATGTGATTTTAATCAAAAGTAACCCAAATGGGTAGGGAAATTACAACTTCATCTCTTATGAGCAAACAAAAAATGGATAGAACAATTACTTTTTTCGCCTTACGAAGTCTGAAATCATAAAAACGAAGTCTACTGATTCGACTTCATTCAGAAGTCTACATATAAGACTGTCAATGAAGTCTACATAGAAGACTGTCAATGAAATATGATATGTAATTTAAATCTTATAGTTAAATTATAAAATTTAGGAAAATTAATATGATTAAAAATATGCATAGATAAACAAAATATAAGCAATTGTGAATTGTAAAAATTAAAATTTCATACTATTGAATCATATTATACAAATGTTATAAACTACATATATACTTGATCAGACAACAAAAGAAGTCTTATCATTGGATTTCATGTCGAAGTCTACTTGAGAAGACTACAAATGAAGTCTGAGTTGTAATTAAATTTTAAATTTAAAATAAAAAATTTAGAGAAATTAATTTGTTAAAAAATGTGCATGGGTAAACAACATATAAGTAATTGTGGATTATAAAAGTTAAAATATAATACTATTGAATTATATTAGACAATGTAAGATAAATTATGTTACAACCTAAATACCTACATTCTAATGGAATCAATACATATCATACAATTGGTAGAGTTAAGTTTAAGGTTAGAGTTAGAGTTAAATATTTTATACTTGAATACTTGAAATTGCAATTTATATTTTGATATTAGTTTTTATTTATAATCTTAGTTATTAAGAAAAAAATATTCGAATTAAGAGTAAAATATTAGAATTAGGATTTATGTTAACATACTTCATATGCAGTCTGTATAACTTTTGAGATTTCAATTGAAGTCTATTTAGAGTTTAGGGTCTGGAAGACTTCGAATGAAGTCTACTTATAGTTTAGGGCCTAGAGACTGCAATTGAAGTCTACTAAACCGGACATTTTAACCTAACCGAATGAATGAATTGAGGATTTTACAAGCAAAATTACCCAACATATAAAAGTATTTTTTACAAGCCATTTTCAGTATGTTGTGGTACAAAACCGGAAACCCTAGCGCCGCTTCTCTCTGAGGCGCCGTTCTGTTTTTGACGCCGATCTGAATTCGCCACCGTTGATTTGCGTTGCCGCCGGTAGTAAACTCCTCGCCGAACACGACCACGCCGAAGCCGCATCCTTGCATCTTCTTCCCGGTATTTATGCGTTTTCCCTTTCATTGGTTTGCTTTTCATCTCTCTCTCTTCCCTTTCGTCGAGCGAAATCCGGCATCGCCGTTGCCGCTTACTCTTCCTTGAGTAGTGACGGGTTTTGTTCTCCCTTTGCAGATCTTTTACCCGCAAGTATTCTCGTCGCCACCGTCGTCGCCGATTACTTATATTCGCCGCAGAGGTCCTTCGCTCGCCGCGGGGTATATCACGGTAAGCCCCTCTTCCTCTACGCGCAAGCCCATCTCCTTCATCATCTTCCTTCCTCTTCCTCTAACCGGAACCTTTTGTCAGATCTGCGAAGTCGTGGCTACGCCGGTTGTTCGTCCTCGGTTGAACCAGTTTTTTGTCCCCGCCGCCGCCTTTTTTGACGGTAAATTCTTCTCTAATTTTCAGATCTCCTCGCGGTCGCCGTCAACATTCTGCTAGGGTTTGTTTTTAGACTTCGTTGTCAGACTTCGTTGGTAAACTTTGTTTGCAGACTTCGTTTGCAGACTTCGTTGGTAAACTTTGATATCATACTAAAATATTAGACTTCAATGGTAGACTTCGTTTTCAGCCATCGATATTAGACTTCAATGTTAGACTTTGATGTTAGACTTCGATATTAGACTTCAATGTTAGACTTTGATGTTAGACTTCGATAGTAGACTTTAATGTTAGACTTCGATATTAGACTGTAATGTTAGACTTCGATATTAGACTTTAATGTTAGACTTCGTTTTTGAATTCGTACTCTGACTGCGGTTTTAGACTTCGTTATTGCACTCTGACTTCTTTCTTGTATGCAGGCTACACGTGAAATGGAAGAGCCTGAATTCACATCACGACTTTTCACAAAAGGTGATGAGCCCGTAGCGACCAAAAGCATAGGCTACTACAGTGGCGATTCGAAGTTATTTTCAGTACTAGCAGAAGCCCTAAAGAAGGATGAATGGGAGGAGCTAAGTAACTCAAGGCTGGGTGTGTTTTTAAAGTTCCATAGTCTGGATTTTGGTTGGGCATCAAGGGTGGTCCATTATATGCTTGGTTTTCAGCTACAGTGCAAGAAGAAGTTTGAAATATGGTGTCTCATAGGTTGCAATCTGTGTAGGTTTTCTTTGATTGAGTTTGAACATCTCACAGGGCTTAACTGCGAGTATGTTGAGAATATTGAGAGCCCGGAATCAGAGGTTACGGAAGAGATGAAAGAATTCTGGGAACTTCTTGGAGTGGGTATCGAGATGGGTCCAAGTACGGATGATTTAACAGCAGCATGTGCGTTATGCCACACTTGGTCTAGAGAGGTTAGAATGCGGTTGGGATACCTATCCATTTACGCTAGTTTCATTGAAGCACGTAAAGGTTCAACAGCCACACGTGTTAGCCTGGCTAGGCTCGTGATGGATTTGGAGGTTTTTGTGAACTACCCGTGGGGAAGAGTCGCTTTTAAGACCCTGATAGATTCTGTCAAGGAAGCTAATTTGACAAAGACGTATACCCTTGAAGGATTTGTACAAGTGCTTCAAATATGGGTGTACTATGCTCTGCCAGAATTTGGAGCAACTTATGGAGAGTCCTTTCCAAACCACCCAACTCCACCGCTGCTTGCTTATGGTGGATCCAGAGGCCGCAAATACCTTAAAGAGTCTATGCTGAAACAGGTTATTCTGATATGCTTTTGTGTTATATTCTCCACTTCTTTGTAGCGTTTTTTTTTAACTCATTATCTTTAATTTTTGCAGGTCCGTGTTAATAATTTCGTGACTAAAGAATTTGAGGATATGTTCCCTTTGTGGGATGATGATGAGGACGAGGATGTGAAGATTGTCAACATTGTTAGAGCAATGTATGAGAAGTTTTCAAATGGTCCATGGAAGTGGACTAAGAGGAATTGGCGAACTTCTGGGATTTTGGTCTCAAATATTGTGAAGACAGAGCATACTGTCGACACAAAAAGAAGCATCGGGTCAGATGCAGAGAGTCGGAAGAGGCAGTGTTGCGCGTCTTCTTCATTTGTGGATGAAGACGGGGTTAGCCTGGTCGAGACAATGAAAACCCACATGAACAAATGCTTCGAATCATTATCGAAGAAGATGGTCGAGGACTTTACCGGTTGTGACAGGGAGCTGAAGGCTCTTGCAGAGAAAGTGAGTGTTATGGAGCAAAGCATAGTAGAGTTGAAATGTGGAACAAAGGAGAAATCTGGGGATTGTTTTGAAGACAACCCAACGACCGATGAGCAGGTAGTGTGAAATTCAAAAGAAACCTCCAAAATATAAGTTCTGGATATTAATAATTATAAGATAACAGACTTCGTTTCCAGACTTCAGCATAATACTTCTAGAGCAGACTTCTGGTCTCATCCTCTCCTTGACGAATTTCTACTTGTCGCCAAGACTCCATACCTAAAGAAGAACATCATAATCCTTTATTAGATTGAAGCAGATAAGAGACAGCAAACATAAAAAAAAAACAGGGCGAGATTAGCTTACACAATTTGGTCGAACATGGCCTGGTTGTTTGCATTTTGAACAACTGTATTGCTTGTGAATCTTTCTCGGTTTGTTTCGCTTCATCCTAGAAATTTCTAACCAAGTTTACCATCTGGACTTCTTCTTCCTACCAGGCTGTGGCTTCACTAGTGGGGGAAGACACGGTTTCTTTTCAGGAGGAATGAACTGGTCCATTTTGGGGTAAATGTTGTTCGAGTATGCCGCATACAAATAGTCCTTCCCATACGACATGCAAACCAGCGTGGAGACATGCAATTCAACATCTGTTAGAGCCGCAATAGCATGTGAACAAGGGACATTTTCAATTTGAAACACACCACATTCACACGTGCGATGTTGCAAATCAACAACAAGATTCTGGTGCCCTCCCTTGACATAGAATCTCCAAGCGTCTATGCGTTCCACCATCATCTTATCTGCAAAATGTTCACGGACGACCAACAAATACTCAACTCCCCGACTATGGCGTGTTGTGAGGCTTAAAGCATCTTCGCGCCTTTTACAAAACTACCTTCCTAGTTTCTCTCGTATAAACTCCATAAGAAATGATATGGGAAATCCCCTTGCTAGCTTAAGTGCCGAGTTGATGGATTCTGCAATATTGCTCGTCTTTATGTTGTATTTGTCTCCCGGGAAGTGGACTCGTGACCATAGCTTGACATCTGCATTCTCTAAGTACGTTGCAAGGGCAGGATTTATGCGCGTTAGCACATCCATGTATCGGTTGAAATCGTATAGCGTATACCTTTCACCAAGTACATGAGATGTTTTCCCTTAAAACCTGTCACTATATTTTGCTGTAGATGATAATAACATATCCCGCGTGTCGCCCAAGGGAAAACCGTATTACATGCATTCTTAATGGATGTGTGCCTGTCAGAAACGATCACCAATGGATATTGATCCGTGTCGCATCCGGCCAATTTGGTAAAAAACCATTCCCATGCAGCATCATTCTCAGAGTCCACAATACCAAAAGCCAATGGGAATATCTGAAAGTTTCCATCTTGTGCAGTTGCAACTAGCAAAACACCTCCGTACTTACCAGTTAGATGGCTCCCATCAACCACAATAACTCGTCTAAGAAACTGAAAACCAGCAATAGAGGCTCCAAATGCGATGAATAGATGTTTAAATCGATTTTCACCATCTACCTCGAGACCAGTGATAGTTCCCGGGTTGGCTTCTTGGATTTGATGCAAATAAGCTGGTAGATGCGCATATCCATCTTCTGATGTTCTCCGCACCAATTCTTGGGCATATATCAATGCCCTATATGAGGTGGTATAATCCAACTTCAGACCAAACATCACCTTCATTGAATCTTTGATATGCTTTGGCGTTATTCCATCAATTATGCCAACGCGCTCTATGAAAAGCCTACCAACATATTTTGAAGTACAATGTCGACGATTTGCCAACCGATCCGCCACTGAACATGTATGAACTTTCAAATACTTTGTCACCCAAAATGTGTTAGCTTCAGTCTTCACACCTGCTCTTAGGATCCATAGACATCCTTCGACACGACATTTAGCCACAAACAAAGTTTTAGTAGACTTATATACTTTGAATGCGAATCTTAACATAACCGCCGTTTACTGCAATTCTGAAACAAGCTCATCCTTGCTAGGAAAGCTTTGTTTGACATAAATATTATCGGACCATGTCGTGCTCGAACTTCCTCGTGGATGTACACATTGAGCTTTATCGCCCTCAACATCAAAAAACATATTATCTGCATCTTCATCCTCGTCTTTCACTTTCCCATACTGACTGTAATCATCGCCATCAGAGTAATCCTCATCTTTCACTTTACCATGGTCCAAGTCATTATCTCTAACATGTGTACCATCATCGATGCCATCACACACATCCACATCTTCTCCACCATCACTACTAGCAGCATTTCCATCCTTATCTTCATGAGCGTCTTCATCTGCAAATTCCCCATCTTCATCACTAATCCCAGTATCCATATCCATCTTCAATCGACTCGAAACACAAAGACGCACAACATGCATTTTACTTAACTCAAGCAAACTTCGAACCTGTCTATCATTTGTGACATGCATAGGAGGGGTATCTGGAGCCATTTGTTGCAACATTGACTCTGGTAATGAATAAGTTATCTCCACCCACTTTGTTTTCTTGTTCAAGTTGTAATCTTCTTGTGCCATATCAACAAGTTCGGTATGTGTAAAACCCGCATGCAAAAAGAACATTCTCCCTCATTTGCGCTTATCTACCACAAATTGCCATGACAAGTCTTTCATCACCCATTCTCCATAAACAACAGGAAACTGAGCCATTTCCTGTTACAAAAGTATGTAGACCACATTAGCAATCATAATTGTGAATCAGAATTTTAACTACAAATGCATTTTTAACAAAATAATACACACGGCTTACACCGAAAGACTTATCAATCAGACTTCCGGATAAGTCTGGTCAGCAGACTTCAAATGAAGTCTCCTTAAATGACCTAGAAGACTAATCCAATTGGAAATTTGATTCCGTCTTAATTATAAGACATAAACATGTCAAACTCATACAGAGAATAAAACAATAACTCAGGTACATGATATAACAAGAAAATCTAAAAAATCATTTATAAATTAACTGTAAATGCATTTTTAACAAAATTTTCTAAACCAGACTACCCTCGTAGACTTCGTAATCAGACTAGCACCAAAGTCTACTCTTCTGTACTTCACACGAAGTCTATACATGTAGACTTCCCCAAGAGACTAACCTAGGAGACTTCAATTGTAGTCTGAAATATAGGTTAGTTCTGCAATTGCAAATTAACGAAGGAAGACTTCTTCAGAAGTCTGCATCCTTTTCAGACTGCAAATGAAGTCTGCCTTTGTTAATTCGCAGGTTACTTGTGCAATTGACCGAAATTTTGACTTTCGAAGAGTAGACTTCATCGGAAGTCTGAAAATTAAAAGAGTTATTTTTGCAATTGACCAAAAGTTTGACTTTTCAGAGCAGACTTCTTTTGTTGTCTGCTGGAGGAAGCAGACTTCTTTTGTTGTCTGCACAAATCCAGTACATTTTTCTACATATTTTCAGACTTCTAATGAAGTCTACTCCATTTTAGCAGACTTCATATGAAGTCTGCGCTAGGTTATTTTAAATTCAAATCATGGTATATGAAAAAAAAAAATTCTTTTTTAATAGGATCACAAAATTAAATCAATTACAAAGAGATTGAAGTTAAGAGGGGTTTATTGGTTCATGGATTTCAATAGATTTGAAAATCCGAATAAAATTTAGAAATCTTTGGAGAATTCAATGATTTTAAAATCAACAAAAGTGGATTTGAAAATTAACCAAAGTGGATTTAGAAATAATCCAAATTGGATTTCAAAATCATCAAAAATAAATTTCAAAATAAAATTAAAAAAAAATTATGATAAAAAATATAGCATATAAATTTATAATGATAAAATCAAATATTGTAGAACTTTTTAATTACATGGTTTTAGATGTTTTCAATTATGGGTTTTTTATTATATGATAGACATGTTTTTTTATAGAAACATTTGCTCAAACAATTTTCAAAAGTACCCTTATTACTATAACAACCTCTTCCAAAACTTGTTTACTCAAACAATCTTAATAAGTTACTCAAACAATTTTATTAAGTTGAAAAAAAACTTATAAACTTTTAGAAAATCTCAGATTTACAATCATGCCATTTTGATTTAATTTTTTACAAAATAAAAATCTATAAAAATTGAAAAGATATCTTTTTTTTTCTTCCTCTCGCCGCCGCTACTCTCTCTTTTCTCTCTCTCTCATTTTCTTCCCTTCCCATCTCCGATCTACCGCCTTCCTCTCTCCGCCGCGTCACACTCTCTCCACCACTCTTCCTCTCTCCGCCACGCTCTCTCTCCACCACCACTCTCCCTTTCCATCTCCGATCTCCCGCCTTCCTCTCTCGCCGCCGGCAACCATTTTCTCCCTCTTTTCCGTTTTGCTTTTTTCTTCTCATTTCTTCGTCGGAGACCTTCTTCGTCGCCTTTTGATGGCACAAAGTGGTCGATTTTGTCTCCATAGCCTTCGATCTTTTCTTCCTTATGGCGGTTCAGATCTGGGTCAAGCGGGTTTCGGAGGTGGCTCGAGGTGGTGGTTCGTTGCGGGCGTCTCGTGGAGGCTAGCGGTGGTGGAGGTGGTGTTTCTCAGGTAGTGGTGGCTCTCAGTGAATCCTCCTCTTTTTTTCTTTTTTTATGTTCGTTTCAGATCTAGGGTTGTCATAGGTTCGCGGAGGATCGCCGCGGTGGCTCGTAAAAGGAGTTTCATGGTGGATTTCGTCGGTGGTGGTGGTGTCTCTTGTGGTGGCAGATTTAATTTGGCGTATATATGAATGTAATAGTATATTTAGTCAATTGTTTGTTATAATTGACGGTAGAGTTATAATTTTGTTGTTGTATATATCCAAACATTTGAGTGTAGATTTTTTTTTAGTGAATTATTGTTTTTCTTAAATGTGGTAGACATAATTATTGAAAAGTGGTAGATTTGTTTCAATACTTGGCGAAGATTGACATATTGTAGCGTATTTATTTTGACATATTATAGCAGACTTATTTTGTTGCGATGTTATTACAATTGTCGAACAAAGTGTCAAAATTTCGTGATAGGCAATAGACTTGAACTATGTTATACAATAAAATGGTAGTAGACTTATTACTTCGACCATCACCTCAATCCTCTTAAAAATTGGGTGAAAACTTCAAGATCACTGGACCAATCAAGCATTTAGAAGAGAACGGTCGAAACAGAATAGAAAAAACTCGAACCAATTCAAAAATATCCGAGGAGGTTTTTCACGGTCCAAATTAAGGCTCAACTAAGGAACTAGATCCAAATGACATGAGCTTCAAAGTTTTCTAAGAAATCCATCATTCTAAGAAGATCGATCGAAAAAAAACTAGAAAAACTCGAGCCGATTCAGAAAAATCCGAGGATAGCAACGGCAGTAGACTTGACCTATGTTATACAATAAAATGGTAGTAGACTTATTAAATCGTTATAGTAGACTTATTACTTCGACCATCACCTCCATCCACTTCAAAATTGGGTCAAAACTTCAAGATCACTCGACCAATCAAGCATTTAGAAGAGAACGGTCGAAAAAAATAATAAGAAAAATTCGAGCCAATTTAGAAATATCCGAGGAAGTTTTTACGATCCAAATGAATGCTCCACCGAAGAACTAGACCCAAATGACATGAGTTTCAAAAGTTCCCAAGAAATCCATCATTCTAAGAAGATTGATCGAGGCAAAACTAGAAAAACTCGAGCCAATACAGAAAAATCCGAGGGTAGAAATGGCAGTAGACTTGACATATATTATACAATAAAATGGTAATAGACTTATTAAATAGTTACAGTAGACTTATTACTTCGACCATTTCAATCCACTTCAAAATTGTGTCAAAACTTCAAGATCACTCGACCAATCAAGCATTTAGAAACGAACGGTCGAAACAGAACACAAAAAAATTCGAGCCAATTCAAAAATATCCGAGAAGGATTTTCATGGTACAAATTAAGGTTCCATCGAGGAACTTGACATAAATGACCTGAATTTCCAATTTTCCCAAGAAATCCATCTTCTAAGAAGATCGATTGAAAAAAATTTAGAAAAACTAGAGCCGATTCAGAAAAATAACATATCCTTCTTTTATTTCTAAGAAGATCGATCTATAGAAAACTGGAAAAACCCGAGCCTATTCAGAATAACCCGAGGAGACTTCTCGTACATTTATGACAATTTGATATATTGCAGTAGACTTATATTATTTATGTAGTAGACTTATTTGGGTACCCTTTATTTGTTTTGTCGTATTCTTGCAATTATGGAGATTCTGAAAGGGCATAATCAGAAAAAACTCATTTTTCATAATTTTATTACAATTATTACAAGTCTGCCACTGTTTATCTATCTTAAATCTACCATCCCAAATAACTCTACCATTCGGAGGTTGTTATAGTAAGACTCAAAAATATGGTTAAATCTACTGCGGCAATATTTATCTGCTGTAACTATGGGTTAAATCTACTGCGAGCATATTATTCTGCTATAACTGAAAATAAAACTACCATCGCTACGAGGTTGATCTAGTAATTTTTGAAGATTGGATTACTCTGCCACCATTAACAAAAAACTCTACGGTTGATTTAATAAATCTACCATATATTATTTATCTACCACCAATATATTTAAAAATACAGTAGATTTAAAATATCAATAAAATAACTCTACAAGACAACTCTACGACCCCAATAACTCTACCATGGAAACCAATAACTCTACGAAATAAATCTACCATTCCTAATATATCTACCGTTCACACAATATCTACCGCCTCGTGAAACAACTCTATGAAATAACTCTACGGCCCACCAATCATATCTACTGTTCCAAAAATAACTCTACCATTCTCATAATTTCTATCACGTCATAAAAATAATTCTACGAAATAACTCTACCATTCATCCATCATATCTACCATTCCCATAACAACTTTGCTGCTAATTTTAAGTCTACAAACCAATATACAAATCTACCACCAAATCAGTGGTAGACTTGTGCCAACGTGTCTGCCTACATGAAAATAACGTTTTTTTCTTCAAAGCCGAAAATGGTATAATCGGAACGGTAGATTGTTTTAGTAATTTCGTGATAAAAATGTGTTAGAATTGTAATAAAGCTACTTTCTAAGATTATTATAGTAACTCACCCTTTTTTATATATGTCAATATTTTCAGTGTTGATGACCATGAGAGCATTAGTAAAAATAGATCCATTTGATACATATTCACAAGAGATGTTTCAATCTCTTTGTAAATGAAAGCATCAAGAATAGATATAGGAATGATATTTTTTATTATATAAAAAATGATATATTGTTTTCTTTGCAAATCAATTTAAAATAACAAAGTTTGACTAAGGATTTTATCTTTTGTATTTTTAAGTGAAAGCCACTTACAAATCCACTCAAATCCAATATAAAACTAAATCCATTTTCAAATATTTAATATTGAATAAGGGGTGATTTCAATTAGTATTTATAAATAATGTAACCAATAAGACGTGATTTTGAAATGGATTTTAAAATCAATAATTGAATAAGATCTGATTTTGAAATGAATTTTAAAATCAATGATTGAATAAGACCTAATTTTACTTGGATTTCTAAATCCATTAAAATCCACGAACCAATAAACCCCCTAAAATAGATGGATAGAATAGCCTTTTTGGGAATTAGTACCGAGGAAGGAAGAAGAAGAAACTAAAGAGGAAGAAAGAGAGTAAAGAGAGTGAATTTTTCGACAAAATAAAATATGTAGAACACTAATTACCATAATTCTTAGATGGTAAATAAAACATGTAGGACTAGGACACTAATTACCATAAATATTAGATGGTTAGATTTTTAATTGTAATGTTTGTTTTGGTCATATGGCATAATTTCCCTAAAAGAAACAAAGGGAGTATTAGGAGGGTTTATTGGTTCATGGATTTTAGTAGATTTAGAAATCTACATAAAAATCCGGTCTTATTCAATTGCTGATTTTAAAATCTTATTTAAAATCACGTCTTATTGCTTCAATCATTTGTAATACTAATTGAAATCCACCGTTATTCGTTTAATGAATTATCATTGGATTTCGAAATTCATGTTTAATTTTATATGGATTTGGAAGTAAAAAATAGAAGGATTCAAATCCATAGAAAAATGATGTTATTTCGAAATCCATATATTTTGATTTCAAAATCAATGTATTTTGATTTAAAAATTAATGAAATTTTTAAATCCTATATGTATTTATAAATACATGAACCAATAAAGTTTCTTTAGAGAAAACTCTAAATAAGTGATGGTCATCTATGTATTAATGTTGTGTTGTGTGTTATCGTATCATACATAATGTCGTGTTGTGTGTTATCGTATTAAAGACAAAACTTATTTCTTCACTATATAGATATGTCTTCCTTAGTTGAAGCTAACAATTGGTATAAAATACAAAAAGATTAATGTATGCTTTTGAATTAATATATTCTAAAATAAATTTGGTTCCACAAGATTATGCAAGACGTCATAAAACGAGTATAAGCTAACAATTAGGAATCGAGTATCCTTCCTTCGAAGCAATGCTTCACCACGCTATAAGTTCTTTCTACAGAAATGGTTCCAAGCGAAAGAAAGTTATTGAAACTAAAGAAATCATTATTTTTATCTATTTTTTCTTATTCTTTTTACGATTACGATTCAGTTTCACTTTTTCAACTTCTATACATAACAATTCTTTTTGTTGATCAATATATTCAACATTTCAACCAAAAACTAGTTTTAATTTTTTTATTTTGGTAAACAACCGAATAGTTAAACACTAAGTAAAATGATTTTAAATGTATATTTATTGAATTAAACGAAAGCAAACGCAAAAAGAAATTTAAAGAAGAAGAAAATTCCGTTTGTTAAATAATTTAAACTTTAAAGTATAAGATGTTATGTTTTAAATGTAAACAAAATATATTAACTAACAAACAAAAATATTGCATTTGGAACAATTGGGCCTTATTTTATGTAAATAATGTAACATGTATATGTATGTAAGTAAGGGCCGGCTAGGGCCTCAATAACACCACGTCGTGAGAAAAGTTGGATAAAACTCAAATCATCCAACTATAGAGGATTAAGAAAATTAGACTTACTCTTTTAAAAGACCTATTGAAGTTGAGGAGTTTTCTAGGGTTTGTGTTGTTACTTGTTCGGGCGGCCACCATGAAAACACAGCAGCAGAGAGATGAAAACAAAGACAAAGGCGTGATCACAACCTGTGGACACAACACAGAACCGATTCCTCTAGATGTGACGATCGAGATACTCAAAAGATTGCCGACGAAATCTCTTATGAAATTCAGATGCGTATCGAAGCAATGGAGTTCCATCACTCGTAGCCCATCATTCGCCGACTCTTTCATGTCTATGTCTCTGTCTCGACCACGTTTCCTCTTCTCCTATAAAATCCAGGACGGTTATGGGAATCGACTGCTCTTTCTCTCTTTGCCTCTTCTTCCTAAAGAATCAGACAATTCATCATTACCATCAATGGAAGTCAGACGTGATTACTTGAACTTCGAGAATTCTGTCCGCGGCATCATCTGTATGTCTTTCTGGGATGGTCACCTTTTATGTAATCCAACAACAAGACAAGTACTAAGGATACCTAAAGACCGGATCTTGTTTGATGATCCTAACCACGGTACGTCTTTTATGTGCTTGGGATACGACACAAGCAAAGATCAGTTCAAGATATTGCACAACACGATGAGCTTTCGCGGAAGTCGACACAGTGTGTGTACATTGGAAAGAGGTCAACAATTCTCTTTTTCATCGTGGAGGCGCATCGAAAGTAATCTTATATAATATTTTAAGTTTCCCTCAAATCAAGAGAAACTGCCAAATGTCTTTTATTTTATCAAAATTTGCATTTAATCATCTAATATCTTCAAATTCTCACTAAACAAAATTTATGAGAAATATCCAAAACAACAAGGTCCATTAAAATACAAAATCTCAACCCAATTTTATCAATTTTAGCATTACATAAACTATATTTTAAATTTGATCATTAAAACCAAATTAGTATTAACTTTCTAATATTTTACCTTTTTTTTACATAATCTCTAAAAAAAATTACCTCATGTCATCTACCTTTTTAACATATCTTTAAGACTGTAGTTTCTGAAAATCTATAACATAAGATATTTAAAAAAAAATCAAAGTATTTGTATTGTTTATTTGAATAAATATTTTAAAATTTCCTCAAATTCAGGCCATGACAACCTGCTACGTGTTTTCTTAGTATATGTTAACAAAATAAACAAAATAATATAATATTTTAATGTTTTCTCAAACTCAAGTTATGAGAAGCTGCCAATTATTTTATCCTTTCATATCTTAACATTTTTTACTAAACACAATTTATTAAAAATAGTCCAAACAACAAGACCTACTAAAATAAAAAATCTCAAATGAATTTTATCAATTTTAACATTACATAAATTATATTTTAAATTTGATCATTAAAAAAAAATTAGTATTAGTTTTCTAATATTTTACTTTTTTTCCTCAGCATAATCTTAAAACAATTACCACGTGTCATCTATTTTTTTTAAAAATATCATGTGCCCTCTTAGTATTTGTTAACATAAATAAAATATAAGTTATCTATTAAGAATATCAAGCCGACGAAACTACAAATCCTAACCCAATTATATCAATTTTAACACTAAACATACTATAATTTTTTTAAGTTTTCACTAATTCAAATTATGAGAAGCTGTCAAGTGTACTCTCATGATTCGTTAACAAAATCTAAAATAAATTCACTAAAATTTGTATTTAGTTATTCAATTAGTTTTTTAATCTCATCAAAACATGATTCAATATCATTCCTTTTTCAATTAAATAGATATTCTTACATTTCATTTTTTATTACTTAAAATTCATTTAAACTTCAGAATTTAGGTTTAATATAATACTAAATCTATATATAAATCTATATAATCATGATTATCTCATTTTATAATTTTTTTTAGCAAATTAAAACACTCAAATTAACTGTTTTTATCTATCGATCGATTTTTATTTTAAACTCAAATTAATTAAAAAGTTTAACAATAATCTAATGACAGTAAAACTAATTATCTATCGACTCATTTTTATTTTGCGATTTTTTTGTTGTGCCTTAAAATAAAAATTAACATGCTAAATTTAAAATAGCTTATCACAATATATATATTTAGTTACAAAATATTACATATTATATATATTTATTATATAAATTATAATTTCGCGCAACGCGTGGAACTCGCCCTAGTATCTTATATTATGATGTGTGTACTAATGTGTTATGCATCGATGGAGTTGTGTATTATGGAGCTAGGACAAAAACAGATGACTCATTGTTCAACATTGTGATAGTGACTTTTGATGTTGGGTCTGAACAGTTACGTCTCATTGAAACTCCAAAAGAAGAAGAGAAGTCAGGTAATCTAATAAACTACCAAGGGAAATTAGCCTGCTTTTGTTTCACCGGTCTTAATTATTATAGTTTGATGGTTCTTGATGATGCTAAAGAACAAATTTGGTCGATGAAGACTGGGGCTTTCACTCCTTTCCGTGATACTGATACATATACTCTCGGATTAAGAATCTGCGGCGCCACTGATGCTGGGGAAATCGTTATTGTGTCGATATTAAGTACAACTGCTTTTGAGCTTCTCTATTACGATTTGAAGAAGAACAATGTGAGCAGAAGAGATTTAGTTGAAGAAATCAAAGATGATGATATACTTAGGTGTCCTAGCGACACTGTTGGGCGTATCTATGTTTCATGTGATCATGTAGACAATATTATTTATTTTTCAAGTATATAAACGAAAATAATACAAAAATACTTTAAAAATATTTAGTTATATACTGACACGAATTACGTATTTAAAATTTTGCTAGGCATTGAGTCTAAAAAGATATTCAATAAAGAATCATATACTTAATTATATATTGACCAAGAAGGCTTCACCGAAAACGCTCTCAGTCAAAAGCTAGTGTTTTATTGGTTATTGGTTATTATATATGAATAGATTCAGACCTAAGAGTATGATAAAACCAACAAGATCAGAAATATAAAGTAACAAAAAAAAAACAATTTGGGAAATTTGGAGATAACCAACTCTCATAACAATTTTGCAAATTGTCAATCAGAAATATAGGCAGAAGTAGCACACAAAAAAAAGAGTATTAATTATACGAATATAATATTCGACAACATGAAACAAAGCCCACATGATCAGTAGATTCAGTACAAAAGAAGAATATTTCACGAAAATCTTTCTACAACTAATTTATCAATACAAAGAAACCATATCAATTACCAAACCGCTAACCACTCAAGCATAGTTATTATATTTGTATACATGCATCTCCTAATGATCAGAAAGTGTTGCTATTTGTATAATTAAAAAAAATCTGAAAACGGGCTCACCGAACCTCTTAAGTGAGGTTTAAGTGTATTCATTGCAAGCCAATAGAATAATTTTAGGAACATTACAAGAGATAAAACATGAATTTTATAAATCTTACCGGTGTCATTTAACCCCGTACCCTGAGCCATAGAACCACCCTTGATTATTTGTCCACCATACATCGATAGTTTTGATACCTCAATTATTAATAGAAAACTTATAATAATAGAGAAAGAAGAAAACTATAAATGCACAAATAACAATACATCTAAACAACAAAAGATCAAAACATTGTATAAGAAAAAAAAAGAAATGAAGAATCTCTTAACCATCTTTCTATTTGTCTTTAGCCTCTGCATGATTAGCCATGTAAACGGCGCCGGAATCAGGATCGGAAACGAACTCAAATACCAGAAAAAACTGTATATGAGCTGTTACTCGGGAGACGACAGAATAAAACCACTAATAATAGGAACAGGATCACATTGGAAGAGTAAGGCTTTCCAAACCAACGTTTTGGGGTCCACTCGTTTCATGTGTACATTGAAACAAGGCCCTAATTACAAACACTATCAGAACTTCACAGCGTTTAAACAGTTCAGTGCTGCGGATAATGGAGGCCTGTGGGATTGGAGAGCCAGAGAAAATGGGATCTATTTAAAAGTTTGGGGAGAAGGAAAACATGTCAGAGGCGTTGTCAATATGCATAAAGCGTATGATTGGATTACCGTTAAACCAAAGTAAGAATAATATTATTGTCTCATACAAGGAGACTAAAATTATATGTACATAAAACTTTTTTGTGTTGCTTCTATTTATAATACTTGTAAAAATAATTTGTTATTCAATATTTCATGATTTATAAATATATTGTAAAATTTTGTGCTATTTAATTTTTCTTCTTCTTCTTCTTTTGGGTCAAATTCTGTAAATATATTAAATGTGCAAACCACACTGTCCAGTCCTGACTAATAATGACCTAACTATATAATTTCTCTAATTAACATTTTATTTTTTTAATGGGAGTTTTGATAAATTTTAGAAATCCTTTGTAGGTTAAAAATACAAAAACTTATATATCACATTGAATCTTTTTTTTTTTGGAATGGTTTGTCGTATATATATTCCATATATAAGCTTAATAGAAACACAAAAAAATCAAATTAATTTAATTGTATTGAGAATCAGTAACGCATTTAGTCGATAATCGGTATAAGATTTTCAAAGTTCATCATGCGTTAGGAAAATAATAAAAAGGAATCGTACTTTTAATGAAAAATAATTAAAACGAATGTCCCCTTCAATACCCGCGATTTTTTTTTTTTTTTTTTGTAACATTAACATACGTTATATACCCAAAAGTCAAAACACCTATCTTAATTAGTCCACCATAAATCAACAGATTTTGTAAAACGTCTAAATAATATAGAAACAAGAAACTGTAATTGTAAATGCACAAATAGCAATACATATAAGTGGATGTGTATATAAGAAACACAAAAACAAGTTAACGCAACAAAAGATCTAAACATCTATTAAAATTAGAAGAAGAAGAAGAAGAAGAAAGCAATGAAAAATATCTCAATTTTTCTATTTGTTTTGAGCCTATGCATGATTAGCCATGTACACGGTGCCGGAGTGAGGATCGGGAACGAGCTCAGATTCAAGAAAAATCTCAGGATGGAGTGTGAATCAAAAGACGACAAAATAGGTCCACGAATATTAAGACCTGGAGAACATTATCGATTCACTTTCGGCGTTGACTTTTTTGGGAGGACACGTTTCAAGTGTAACCTGAGTCAAGGTCCTAACTATAGACACTATCAGAATTTTACTGCATTTAAACAGTTTGGTCATACGGATTTAGGAGGCGTTTGGGATTGGAGAGCCAGAGAGAATGGCATCTACTTGAAAAAGGAGCCAGGCCTACATATTAAGAACCCCACCTATATGCGTAAAATGTATGATTGGATACCTTAATTAGTTTAATTAACATGCTATATAATCTGAGAATAAAAAAGTCGTTTCATATTCTTCATTATAAGGAGGATATTACATGCAATGAGAATATAAAATCTAAATAAAAGTCTTTTTTTTGGGTTGATTCTATCTTTTATATATGTGTCTATATAATATATATACACTTGCAAATATGATTTGTTATTCCTTTCATGATTTGTAAATATAAATGTAGAAATCTTCTGTGCTATTCACGTAGATTTCATCTGCTCTTCGGGCTACCATTTGAGTTCAGTCTTAATGGAAACACTATAACATCACCAACATCATACATATTAGAACTGAGTATACATTAGAATCGGGAACTTCTAAAAGAAATCGATGTTTGTTGTTACCTATTGTACACTGATGAAGAAACTGAGGCGTGAGGTTGTTCTTGTCCCATATTCATTGTTGCTAAGACCAAATCAGATGGAGAAAATGAAGACTTCCATGTGACTTGGTTCGAGTCAGCCTCTGCAAATTTAGGTTCATTCAAGCCAATTCCCATTTAACCGGTTTCTTAATCTTCCCCTCTGTTTTTTATCCAAAAAAAACCCAATTGAAAGCGACTTTTGCTCAAATTAGGCTTTATGGGCCCTTTTGTTGGATGTTTTAGCCCAATGGGCTTATCTTGTTTTAAGATCCGCATGAAGTTAGAATCAGTCAGCTCAGTTTCTTTCACAGCCTATTTTCAAAAAAAAAAAAGAAAAAGATCGTTCGTCTTCTTCGATTCACCACTTTTTCTCCTTCTTCTTCTTCTTCTTCTTCTTCACCTCCATTTTCCAGCAATAGGTTGTCAATGGCGCGTAATCGGGTAGAGTTTTCTCGATTCTTACTTCGTTTTTTTTTCTTTTTTTTTTTTCTTCGTGATTTTGTCTAGGTTTCTTCAGAATCAATTCATGGAATATCACCTTCTTCATCAGCTTCTGTCTATTTCCCGCTTAGTTTCGTTAATGTTTGTTCTCCATTCCTGCATACTTTTCTTCTTCTTCTTCTTATAGTCTTTGGTTTCATATGGCAGTGCTGTTAAAATCGATTTTGACTTCGTTTTATGCATTATACCTTGCTAGAGTTTTTGTTTAATGTTGATATCTCGTTTATATTCATCTCGGTAGTGTTCTTGGAGTGATTTAGGGTTTGAAATTAGTGATTCTGAGGCCGGAGAAATTTTTTTATTACAATTTAATGTTCCTTTCGGGATACTGATTCTATGTGTTCTTCGAAGCAGGAAGGATTGGTTTTGTTGCTCGATGTAGGCCCTGCGATGCATAGTATACTCCCTGATGTTGAAAAGACATGTTCCTTGTTACTGCAAAAGAAGGTAAAGGCAGCTTTCTTTTTTTATCTAATGGAAAAGGTGAATTTTGAGCTTTTTTTTTCATTTAGAGATTTCATTATTGGCTTCGGTTTTGTCCGTTGTTGCAGTTGATTTACAACAAGTATGATGAAGTTGGAATTGTTGTCTTTGGAACTGAAGGTTTCTGTCTCTCTTCTTACTGATTTAAGTTTTTTTTTCAGAAGTATCATTGATATTCTTGCCTAGGCGTGTGGTTTGATGCCTTTGATGTTACATTTTGAGTAGTAAATTAGGAATATATCCTCTTTAGTACCAGAATTGTTGATTTGGCTCTTTCGAGGTATTAGCTATTTGTTATACATTTTTTAATCATGTTTCATGTGGCCTCTGCAGAAACCGAAAATGAGCTTGCTAGGGACATAGGTGGATATGAGCATGTTGCGGTTTTGAGGAATATCAGAGTTGTCGATGAAGTCGTGTTTGAGAATGTAAAGCGGCTCCCTCGAGGAACTGTAGCTGGCGACTGTATCCTGCTAGCCATTTTTACGGCTAATTTTGCTGCTTTTGCCATTTTCTCTCATTTATTTTTCGCTTGGTTCTTTGACTGGCTTCAGTTCTTGATGCTTTAATTGTTGGGATGGATATGCTTATAAAGATGTATGGTGCTGCGCAAAAAGGGAAAAAACGGATGTGTCTCATCACGAATGCAGCATGTCCTACCAAAGATCCATTTGAAGGGACGAAAGATGAGCAAGTCAGCACTATTGCTATGAAAATGGCTGCTGAGGGTATAAAGATGGAAAGCATTGTTATGAGGGCCAACGTAAGCAGTGATGTTCATGAGAAAATAATAGAGGAGAATGATCATTTGTTGAATTTATTCTCCAGCAACGCGATTGCGAAAACAGTGCATGTTGAGAGTTCACTCTCACTGCTAGGTTCCTTAAAGACTCGAAGAGTTGCTCCAGTTACTTTGTTCAGGGGTGACCTTGAGATTAATCCAACAATGAAAATTAAGGTAACATATGTGTGGTTGTATGTGAGAAAATGTTTCTGGATATCACCCAACCTACTTTTCTTTGGTGTTATTCAATACTTAGTCCATTTAAAGATTATACAATTATTCGGGAATGTTTCTGAGAATATTAATTTTGAATTTGAATTTTGTTAGGTGTGGGTTTATAAGAAAGTGGCTGAGGAGAGACTTCCCACACTAAAAATGTATTCTGACAAAGCGCCTCCAACTGACAAGTTAGCCAAACACGAAGTAAAAATTGATTATGATTACAAAGTTACTGCAGAATCTAGTGAGGTTATTGCTCCAGAAGAAAGGATCAAGGGCTTTCGCTATGGACCTCATGTTATTCCTATATCACCAGATGAGATGGAAGCACTCAAGTTCAAAACTGAAAAAGGCATGAAACTTCTAGGATTTACTGAGGCGTCAAACATATTGCGGTAAGCGTAATACACATGTATTTATAGTTTGTCTGTAAACTCTAGGAAGTTTCAGTTGACAGAATGTTGTTTTGTGTTTTCTGTGCATGTCAATGAAGACATTATTACATGAAAGACGTGAATATAGTCGTTCCTGACCCGAGTAAAAAAAAATCTGTTATTGCCGTCTCTGCCATTGCAAGAGAAATGAAGCAAACAAACAAGGTGGCCATTGTACGTTGTGTCTGGAGAAATGGACAAGGAAATGTGGTTGTTGGGGTCCTGACTCCAAATGTGTCTGAACGAGATGACACCGTAAGTTTAACACACTTCTATATCTGAGTCTGACTACCTTGATGATCATTTACCTTTTTTGCAGCCTGATTCTTTCTACTTCAACGTCCTGCCTTTCGCCGAGGATGTCCGCGAGTTTCCATTTCCTTCTTTCAGCAGATTTCCTACGTCGTGGAAGCCAGATGAGCAACAGCAAGCAGTGGCAGATACTTTGGTTAAGATGCTTGACCTTGCACCTTCTGCTAAAGAGGAAGTACTAAAGCCTGAACTTACTCCTAATCCGGTATTGCAGGTAAAACCATTTTTTTTTGTCTTCTGCTTTTGACAATTGATAGTTGTATTCCAATGCGATCTGATGAAACCTTTTCTTTTTATCAGCGCTTTTATGAATACCTTGAGTTGAAATCGAGATCCACGGATGCTGCTTTACCTCCAATGGATGAAGCTTTCAAGAGAATTATGGAGCAGGATCCAGAACTCTCTTCCAACAATAAATCCATAATGGATGCGTTTCGTGGAAGTTTTGAAGTCAAGGAGAACCCAAAGGTTTGTTCCCCTGAATTAGAAGAAGGGAAAAAAAAAACAGCCAAGAACCTGAACAATCAATCATTCTTAATTCTTTCACGTGACTTTCATTGCAGTTGAAAAAGAGACTTAATAGAATGTTACGGGATAAGCCATCGGGTTCAGATGACGAAGACAATCGCATGATTACTTACAATGCCAATGAGAACAAAATTGATACAGTTGGTGATGCAAACCCAGTTCAAGATTTTGAAGCCATGATAGCCCGTAGAGATAACCATGATTGGATCGATAAAGCAATCAGTCAAATGAAAAACCGAATAGTGAAGCTCGTCGATAGTAACGATGATAGAGCATTGGAATGTTTACTCGCTCTACGCAAAGGCTGCGTCTTGGAACAGGTCTCACCTCCTTTCTCTATCTCGAACTTGTGCACTTACTCTCTAAAAGCAAAACCTCGTTTTAATTCCTTGCCATGGATATGTTCTTACATATGTGTTCAGGAGCCAAAGCAATTCAATGAGTTCTTGAATCATCTATACGAGTTATGCCAAGAAAGGAAGTTATCTCAGTTTCTCAAACATTTCACGTCGAAGAAAATCACGTTGATTCCCAAATCCGAAGCAGCAGACAGGTTTATAGATCAACTCTTCGATTTGGGTAATTTTTGTGTTTAACGAGTGATTTGGCGTGAATGTTGGTTGATCGTTGCTTTTAAGCAGTGATGTGATGGACGAGGACGCTGGGGATTTCACTGTCAAACAAGAGCCAAAGCTCGAGAGCTAAACAACGTTCTTCACTTACAATCTCACTTAAGTCACTGTGACCATATTTTCCAAAACGACGACGGTTTCGGCAAATATTTTTTTTTTTTTTTTTTGGTATAAGGTTTCGGTAAATTTGTTATCACCATCCATAACTAATTTTCAGAAACGACCCTTTTGTAATTATTTAAACCGAGTTTTTTTGGTTAAAACAGTATTAGTTAAATTTTATATCGTACAAATTAAATGGTAAAACTAATTTGAACTGTAAGGAATTAACTTTTTTTTTTTTTAGAATGCATGGAGCTTATCATAAGAGAGGAATCGAACAAAATCGAATTGAAGCAAATCAAAACCAAGGGACTATAAACCGGTCTGATCGGTTTGGTTAAGGTCAGACAGTTATATTATATTAATGTCGTTAGTCTCATCCTCTCGTGGAGGTTTTCCACTGTGTTTTCAATTTTGAAAACGGCTAATTAATTTCCTAATAAAAATCCAAAGACGTTTCCTCAAGGTAATATATACGTTAGTTTCATTTCTTCCTATATAAATAAACAACGATTGTACTATTGTTCATCAATCAGAAACAAACTCGATAAAGAACTCATATTTGAAGGGATCTTTCTCTATTTTTCTTGTGTAATATCTCATCATGTCTCTTAAAAGTATGTTTTTTCTCGTAGCGCTCATATGCGTTGTTGTCACTGTAAATGCTCAACTACCACAGTTTCCAGTTCTATTTCCTTTTCCGTTTCCTTTCCAACCAAATCCCGGTATGCCAGGATTACCTGATATAACAAAATGTTGGTCATCAGTGATAAACATCCCAGGATGCATTGCAGAGATTTCTCAATCTATATTCACCGGAAAGTTCGGCAACATTGGTCCTGCTTGTTGCAAAGCCTTTTTGGAAGCCGAAACCAATTGCATGCCGAAACTTCCATTTAATCCGTTTTTCCCTCCCATGCTTAAGGAACAATGTTCAAGGATTGCCGGTGCAGCTCCTCCTACCACAAAATAGAGTTTCAATTATTTAAAAAAATAATTATGTTGTTTGTTTACTTTTCAACTTATTTTTAACATTTTAGCTAGTTCTACGATGTTACACTCCAAAAATACGATGATATAATAATAATAGCATTTTAGAAGTCATATTTCTGTCGATGTTTAGTCCATCAGTCTAAGTTAACCATGCGTCTTTAAAAGTTTTAAACTAACTTGAATTCTAAAACTTAAATTATAAACCAACATATACTATTTGAATATAAACATCCGTACTAGATTAAGATTAGATTCCTTTCAATGGAGTCGCGAAAGCTGAAGGAGTTAAAAATGACGTAAACAAGGTTAAGAATAAAGTATACAGGGTTGTTAACAATTAGCCCGTCTAGCTCAGTTGGTAGAGCGCAAAGCTCTTAACCTTGTGGTCGTGGGTTCGAGCCCCACGGTTCATTATATAATTTTGAAGAAGAGAAGGAAGAATTCGAAACTGGTTTATTTTGAAAAATATGTAAATAAATAAATAAATAAAATTATATAAGGCCGCCCCGTATACATGTGATGATCCACACAAGTCTAATGTTGGAAAAGTCTGTACTGCAGACATTTATATTTACACTATATATTTCTACGATATGATTACCAAAAAACCTACACCAGAAAAAAATGAAATGTCTTTTTACCAAAAGCTGTGTTTTGATTTCGCCCACCTGAGAAGAACAAAGCAAAAGCAAATGCCCGATTCGAGATCAGACGCACTTACAGAACGCAAACGCTTGCAGACGGTTATAAGCAAACAAAACAAAAAGCTTTGTTCAAGCAAATGGCGAAGTGATCAGAGGAGAAGCAGGAAAGAGTCTTTACCGGGGAGGCGAGAGGTGAGAGAGCTCTAAGATTCAGACAGCTTCAAGCTTTAACTTGAGCTGGTCGTAGGGCTAGTGCCAAAGGTTGAAGATGGTGTAACTGAAGCTGGCATTTGTTGAGAAGCTCCTTGAGCCCAAGAACTCTCAGAAATCGGGGAATATGGCCTTGTCACTTTGTTTTTCACCAATCCCTAAAACGAATACAATGACCAATAAGATTATCATAATTTGGTTCCTTGTTTGGCATAACATGTTAGGCCAATGGTTAAAAAAATGGGTGGCATTTTCATAAATAAAAGTGAAAGAAAAGCTCTTCTCACCTTTGAATCATTTTGCCCGTACAAGTTAATGGCTTGATCGATGGCTGAGTAAACTTCAAAGGCCTGCTTGGTGTTGGGACTGCATTTGACAACACGGACTTGTTCCTTCGAATCATGCGGCTTTGATTTCAGATAGAGAATTAGCCGCGAAGGTGGAGAGTTAGGTTGGTCTTTTTTCCCGTCAGTCAGTTCCATCGTTACCAGATCAGTCCATAGAACGTCCCACTGTATAGAACACGCATCTTTGGCCGGGATAAACTTTCTTTGACCCATTATGTTGGAGGGTTGCTAGATACATTAAAAGTTTGCTAATGTCAAGAGGATTTCTTGGATAGATACAGAGGACGAACACTATACCAATCAAACGTAATGCATATACAGAGAGCAAGAGGGGATTGTGTGACTCACTTGTAGCAGTATCACTCTTCGATGTGTGATCATAAGAACTTTTCCTTTTGGTAGGATGAAATGACTTTCGTAAGCATCTGTTAATGCAAACTTCCCGCGTACTTTGAACAGATCAACCTGACCAAGGAATGATCCAGATTCTGCTAACTGCAATATGACCTGTAAATGCAAAATATTAGGGGTTTGAACTTTGCTTAAGTATCATCATATGCCTGGTGATTCAAACCAATATATCATCAGCACCAATAAATCCATTCCTCATCTGCTAAATAAGAGAAAACCGACGAGTGGAATACGTTTGTAAACAGATTCATGAGTACAAATTGTACCTGCCCCTGTGCTCTGTATTCGTTGTAAGGACGAAGAAGGCTATCAGCACCAACAGCTCTTGGAAGTCTCCGGCGAAGAAGTTGCTCATCCGAAGTGATGGCAGCTGCTATCTTCATCCTCATGGCATTTGCACCTTCAGTGGTCTTTGACAGAAGATCCAGAACTCCACTCACAGGTTGGGCAGCAGCACCGATAATTCCTTTTCCGAAACCTGAGACAAAGCCTTCGACACCAGAAGACTTTGCACCTTCGAGAGGCTTTGTCAATATGCCTGTGACTCCTCTAAACAGACCTTTCGCTAGAGCTCCACCTCCTTCTCTGATAATATCTCCAAAGTCCTCAACACCTTTGTTCTCCTGCCAAATGTGAGAAACACATGAGCGTGTACTAACAAAAGGGAGCACAGGAAAGAAACACTTGCAAGCCCATAGTGTCATTTAGTATAAGAAGCCATTGGAATATTCAAGCGTTAAGAGGACAATTTTCAACATACTAGGTGAACGAATGGAAGGCAACTTGTATTGTTTATGTTGTATCTACAGGAAACAGCAACATGCAGAAGGAGCAAAATCAAAGCCAGGAATATACCTGTCTCTGTCGACTTTGGATGAATTTTTTATCCATTGACAATGCAGCTATGCCTTGACTCATATGTCCAAGCGCGCTGCTTGCATTGCCAAGAATGTCAACACCTGAGAGCAACTGAAGAGGCTGGCCAAGGAGGTCTTTCTTTACGTTCCTAATAGCATTATTGATCATAGTACTTTGGCGCATGGATATGTTCTCATTAAATCGTTCACTTATGCGTACCTGTTTTGAGATAAGACAAAATTTAATAGTGCAGCAGTAGGGACATTGACAAATCAAATTCTAAAAGCCGTGAAACTCGTCAACTATAATCACTGTGGTGATCCTATGAGTAAAAATGATGGTCATAAACCAATTATGGATGTTGGCCACTTGATACACGATAATGGTATTTCATTTTTCTAACATCTACATAAAAGTCATGGTCGTCCAGAGTCGTGTAGATACCACAAATTAATCTAAGTAGATATACATACTAGTAGGTCAATATTTTTAATCACACAGACGTCCTTGTTGTTAGGCCACGTTCTCACAAATGAATTACTATGGAAAACTTACAGGCATGTTTTCTGTATTCCCAAGAGCAGTCATCAGGGATGACCAAAATCCAAGCACTCCCCTCGGCCTTTGGCTTGGGGACATGGCCATGGATACTTTAAATCTAACTTCTGAGATGTTCAGAACTCTGCGTTTTTGGAGAGATGTAACCATATAAGTAAGTGTCGTGAATGGACTCATTCCATAAACAGCATATAAATAAATATATATATACATACATATCAGGAAAAACGTGTACATACCCGATTTGAATGAATGGATCAACTGATACAGATGTCGACTTAGAATCGGATAGTCTACTCAAGTTGGCTTGCTGAATCATCTCATGAATGCGCCAGATTATAGGTTCATGAATGTTAATCAGAAACGCAGTATTTTCACGTCCCTGGAAACCTATATACGGGTAGACACGGAGATCGAGACCAGCATTTGATTGTAAAGTAACAGAAAACTTCAGAATGTAGTCAGCTTTATCTCCAGTTCTCTGTGGTCTAAACAGAACCGGCATTGGAGCCAATGGCAATTGGTTATCCACTTGTATTCCTTGCATCCTTAGTTTGAACCTGTAAGACAATTACCGTTCAACATTAGTCCACCGTGCTTTGATTGTATAACAACCAACATATCTGATAATAAGCGTGAATGGCAACTCATGATCATAGTAAATGTTGTCTGTTGGAAATCTCAGTAGATCCTTTTGTACATCTAAAAAATGTGGAACTTTACACTTTACCACTGAGTGCATAGAGAAAGTGACCACACTTATCAAATTAGATATGAATTCAGTATGGTCGTTCAGGATAGCTGCACGACTGAAATATGATGGCCCTTACATTTGTAAAATAAATCTACACCTTGAGAACTTGATAAACTCACCTGCTCAGCCCAGAGCCCAAGCCGGTTGAATATGCAACAAAGAGGTTTTGCACTGACATGTACAGTATTTCCTCAGGAGCATGATCGATTACGGAGATTCCAAGCTCAGCGAGCTCAACAATAACATGAAACTCAGACTCTTCCGAGGCCAGAAGATGAGATTGCTGAGACTCATTTCCAGATAACTCTGACAAAGATGATGCTGGGAGTCTTCTGCTTATGCTTGAAGTAGGCTCAATTGCCGGCATCCAGTCACTTATTCTCACAATGTTCTTTTTGTCTTCCTTTACAATAGTAACTCTTATGGGTCTCGTAGGTCCAGTTTCACTTCGTGGTGGATGATCACCAATCTTATCAATATCATATTTTTCCGATTTAGAAGGATCATTTCCATCAACAAGGAGTTCAAATAGATGCCGTCTACCAAGATCTTCCCAATAAAACGAAGCAGCAGCATTAGGAGGAAGAAACTGCCAAGACTCGCTTACACCATCCACTTGGCGATAACGAATAGGAAGAAACATGGAACGGTTCTCGATCCTAGGAGAGTTGATTCACATCATAGCGAATACAAAAAGATATAGTCAGATATATGTAGTGAAAAAAACGTAAATATAATAGAGGGAACACACACACTTTGATTCAGCAAGCAGGATGCATCATTCTATCAAAATAATTTCATGCAGGTTCCACGGATTACATTATTCACCAAACTGATAATGGGTTTCGACTTTCGAAGAACAGATTTGGCAGCAATTTTTTTAATCATAAATTCAAATACGATCTGGCAGTTGGAAAATGTACCATCTAGACCAAGCAAACAGTACAGTAACATCAGACAAAACAAATCATCTGGAAGACAACTGAAGCATGTGTGATTGATTACCTGTACGGACCAGAGACAGAGTTTGGCCTGAAAATAACTTCGTAACGTGAGTTCTTTGTCCCGCTTCTGACTTGTACTCTTAGCTGCAATTGTTCAGACCCGTCTTCTCTTCCAACAGGGACACGCATTATACCTTCGCTAAAGACACTGAATGGTGTGCTCCATCTATATCCCTTCACTCGTAACTGAAAATATCCCATCCGCCGTCAGCACATCAATCGTCAATAAAAAAATAAGAGACAGAAATCGGAAGGTATTTCACATACTTTCAACAACTCAGTCCGGGTGGAAGACTGCCATCCAAAGAGCTTTGGAGGATCAGAAGGATTAATCCATTCTTCTGTCTGACAATCGCACTGTTGAAGACAGATGCTGACCCCCACCCTGTTGATGAATAAAGTGTGTGGCTGGAGATGAATAACCTGAAAACAAAAAAACTTAGCCATCAAATGTTCAATTGGGAGTAAGATAATACCAAGTGGGACTCGATATTCTGACCCCAAAAATGTGCCTTTCCATCCGCCCCTAAATCATCTTGCTATAATATAACACGGTAGAAGCCTAATATATAGCAACAGCAAGTATACTTTTTACAGAAAACAGGAGAGAGACAGCAAAGGCTAAACTAAGTACTGTATGTCAAGCTAATCCGTAGGAGTTTCCACGGCCAAATAACAACTGTGGTAAATCAACACCAACAAAAACACTATACAGGAGCACAAATTTGATTTCAGACAAGTAATTTACACAAATATGCCAGAACGTTGAGAAAAACAAAATCTCATGAAAGTAATATCTGACCTTTGTTCTGTCCGATGTCATATTCAATACTGCTGAGAGCTTGTAGTACGAGGCGTCTGAGCAGAAAGCCTTTACATCTATGCGTTCCTGGAATAGGATTTGTGGTTAATAGAAGAAGAGAAATTTGCAAGGTCATCCAATCAACTAAAGAAAATGATGACTCAGCAGGAGAATTAGGAGGAAAATCTTTCATATAGAAGTGAATCAGAAAAGGTTTGTAAAATAATGCACACTCCAACATATTCAAGCCATTAGCTTTAAGCAAATAATTTAAGCTTTAGCTAGTCACCTTCTTCTCAAGCTCAAGAAGAGAAATTCCAGGACTGTAGATCTCAGAATCCCGAGCTGCGACAGCAATACCAATTCGTGGGGAAACATAAGAATCCTTCTGAGATGGAAACAGCACAACACCACTCCGACCAGCTGATTCTTGTGGAGAAAGCATGCTAGGCATAGGACTAGTATCCTCAATAACCTCGAGCACTCGGACATTTTTCCTCTGTTGTCTCCTCTCCATTGAAAATCCAGGATTTTTCTTAAAAGATTTGGAAGCCCTAGACAGACAGGGGGAGCCAGCTTCCACATTTTCTGAAGGTTCAATCTCCACCACTCTATAGCCTAGAGGAAGATATGAATCATTTGTAATCCAGTATGGGACAAAGAACCTTATAGTCTTTGGTGCCGCCCCTGTTTCTCCAACATCACGTTCTATACTTACACGCAATCTCCTGAAACTCCATAAGAAAGAGTATGATGTGGCAAAATATCATTGTCATGGGATATAGCATCGGGGTTATTTAAAAGAAAAAAAAGCCATCTTCATTTGATAATTCTAAACATAATTACTTTTCATCAACAAATAAAATTCAGCTGCAGAACAGCTCCTCCTAGGGATACTGCTAAGTTGAAAAGAGATACTGAGTGAAATAGTATTATGGAACCAATGATAACTTGTAACGTGACCATTCCATGGTCAAGAGCCATAAATATGCTCTTAACCAAATTTTTTAACCAATGCATATATTCAAATATCTGGGATAATAAGCGGAGTTAACAAGACTAACAATTCCAGGCAGAATGAGAGCTGAAAAAGAAAAGAGTGACAAACCTTTTGCTCTGTTGATGGACGAACCAAAAGGATGACACACTGTCACTTGAAGATAGATCTAAAACAGAAATAGGATCCTACAAAGAAAAATAAATTCAGTAATGTTTTAGAAAACTTTTTCCTTTGTGGGTAGATTCTACCCAAGAATATCAAGGCCAACCTTTTCCAAAGCCCAACCACCATGGACAGCTAATGTAAGATATACGGGTCTCTGAATATCTGCTGAATATACGTGAGCACTCTTCCTTGAAGATATTACACCATGTTGTCTCTCAAGATATGTGCCTTCTTTTGTCTTTTCCCACACTGTGAATTTGACTGGGCAAGGAAGTCTATTTTCTAGCTTCAAAGGAGAATTAATAGAGATTTTCCAATCATAAACAGGTGCATTAAGGTCTGTATGAAGAACTGATGCATCTGCTCCTACACTGAGCCAGAATGGCTTGCTCCCAGTAGAGGGCTGGCAGCAGAAAAGCATATCCTTCTTCTCAAGCTGGTTTAATTTCAAAGCAAAAGCAGATGTTCTGCTGCTTTGCTTGAAAGTTTGCTGCCGAGTAAGCAAACCTTGATCAACAAATGGTTGATCTTTTCCACAACCAGAACTCACGGCAATGCAACAACCCCATGCATAAGAATGATGAGGGTTATCAACCCTTGGCCGGATATGTAGGCACTGTTCATTATCCTTTGATAAACATCCCCATGGTAAAACATAAGAAGATCTAGAGGCAATCAAAGCATTATGATTGCTTGCTCCTGAAGAGACATTCTGATCTGAAGATATGGATATCTCTAGATTGACATCTGAATCATTTACAACTGTCGCTAAACATCTGAATGTTGCGTGCTTTCTTCCGTTTCTCATAGAAACTTCCATTGCAATAAAATCGTTTTGAAGTGATTTAGGAGCAATAGAGAGTGGAAGGAGCGAGCGTATGCTATGCCATGAGTCATCAGGCCGAACTCCAATCCAGAAACCAGTGTCTCCGTCAACAAAATCCTTACTTTCCATATTTCTTAGTGTGTTGGGGATCGTAGTCTTCTCATAATAAGATGTTGAGACAAGCAAGCATCCGTTGTCATGTATATCTTCGGCATTCTTCATTTCATGAACCAAATGAGAAATGACAATGTATGTTATAAAAGCTTGAAAAATACGTTAACACACCCTGATATAAATGAAACAAAACTAACCTTTCTCTGAAGTGTATAGGAACTTATATTCTCAGCATCACTTGATTGATGTAGCGACCTTACTGAAGCTACCTTTCTAAGTGTATTTTCCCCATGCCCAACAGGAAATGAAAGCGACCCGACGACCTCCCCTGTATTAGTCAATAGCTTACTCTCATGTAACATAGGCACAATCTCAACTCACTGAACTCTTTGAAACATTTCCAGTCATATATTCTTTGTGTATCAAGTATAGACAACCCAAGGACTCAAATGAACAATAAACAATGCCAATTCACTCTAAAAGAAATGTAATCACACACAAGCGAAATATAAGGACAGTTGAACTGATGGTTGTGCATGAAGAATGGGTCAAAGAAAAGAGATCTAAGAAGTCATAGGATTTAACCTTTTCCAGCTTTAGCAGCAAGGTTCGTTACCTCAACCTCCAATCTGGCCAATCCCTAAAACAATCAAATAGAAAAAGCCTACTCATATGAGATAAGTTCCAAAATCATGACAACTGGTTTCAGCTCAGAAAAGAATACTGCAAACCAATATATCAAGCTAAGTTGTACCACTAACCATCTAAATCAGAGTGAAAACTGAGAGAGCAACTAGTCTCGACTAACCATCTAAATCAGAGCGAACAATGAGAGAGCAACTAGCCTTGATATACTGTTTGAATTCAAAGATAATTCTAGGCTAAATCGCTTATGATACTGTATGTTTGAAGGAACAGAGAATACGAACAAAGGAAGCATCACATTCACTGTTTCCTTATTTACTACCTTCCTTGGAATTTCAAAAATGAAAAGTTCATTCCACTTGGAAGTGCACTCCATCAAGTCATTGACAACTGTAGTGGAAGGCTTCACGCACTTTGTCCTAGCACTTTGAGGAAAAAGCTTTTGTGGTTCTGCACCCTGACTATCAACAACAAGGCGCAGGGTGCAAAAGAAATTGTGACTGTTGCCATCATCAACAATATGCAAACCCTGCACAACAAAAAAGTGAGCGTACCATCTTAACCATAAAAATTTCTAATAGGCCACTGTAAATGTTTCAAATGATGCTAAAATATATGTATAGAAACCTTAGCCTCAAGAATCTGTACAGTCATGTAATTGCGTGCTTCTCTAGAACTGTCTGAAACATTTAACCTATTGGAGAACCTTGGAGGTGGAACCCAGACAGAAGTGTTTTCGTCGTGACACAATTTTACAACTACATCTGAGTTCTCCTCCAGCTTTTTCAGATATATGTCACGGCCGAGTTTATTCTCTACCACAATGGTCTGAAAATCATCTTCGTCAAGAGCTGAAAAACCTGAAAGATCCCCACCCTCACGAGAGACAACTGATTCCTGTACCACAGCAGACTAGTAAGTAACAAATTATGAAAAGTTATATTTTCACGAAAATAGAATAAAGAATACTTTACTTCTTTCATTTTGGCCGCTCTTTCTTCAAGTTCTAATTGCCTTCTCCAGGAAACAACGGCATCACCAAGAGTTTCAAGGTTTGCAGCACTAACATTCATATTCAAAATGTTAGTAGCAGCAATTCGCAGCCGTTTTCCTGGCTTTGATGATTGATTCAAGGCAGTATCATATGTTTCCAACCTTCAAAGCGAAAGTGAGAAATCAAAATATTATTCCAAATATTATGATTAATGCAGTTTTATCTTCCAGTTTCTTCACATCATAAATCAAAAACATTACTATCTTTACTTGAATATTCCATCAAATGGCTCCAGAAGAGGCTCCCACGCTTCCAACTGTGGGTTAAATGTTGAAGCAGCGATTGAGGAAATGAGTACTGCATTCATGGCCTCAGGACGACCATGAGTTGCTAGCTTGATATTGGTAACAGTTGTGTCAAAGAGAGGAGTCATCTGGAAGCATATAGAACAGGATCGAGATTTAAACACTGGGTTCCAACAAACTGGCTAGTAAATTTGACCATATAACATACCATTCCATGTAAGCCATCTAGAAGTGTCAGAGAGAAGCATCTCAGCTTAATTTCCGCATTTACATTTTCCTGTGTCTTTGGCTTTACAGATTCTCCAACAGCGAAAGCTAACCGACTTGGAGGCCTTTTAAAATCAGAACGTGCAAGAAAAGTGCATGCCTACACAAGGTATTAGCAGCTATCAGGATTGGCAAATACGTTTCACTGTATGGGTAGTAAACCTAGAAATAGATGGTAGCTGATTCACAGAAACAGAAGTTCCTACAGTTCAAAGATGACCATGGGGAGCCTTCAAAGAAGGACACAGCATCAAAATTTAAATGGGTTGTCGAACCTGATTGTCAACTTTCCAAATGCTCCAGCATTGAGAAGACTTTGAACTTGAAGATCTTGAGACAGATGCTTCATAAATGTTGGCCTGGTTAACAAGATCAATCCTTGGACAACAGAACGAATCCACATGTGGTGCCTCATCAAATTTAGAGAGGACACATCCTAGAGAAACATAACCAGGAGGTGCAACAGGAAACCAGCAGAAAACTTCATCCAAACCCTTCCCTACAATATGTGCGACTTTAGTGAACTGCACAGGTTTTGCAGCAATCTCAGAGTCATCAGCTTTGAAGAGTATTCCTAGTGCCGGTGGCTCCAACCTAATGAGAGAAGAAGAATTCAAAGGTTATAACATTCATATAAGAAAACAATCCCTTAACGGTAGATAATCTAGAGACAAAATCAAAGTTAAAAAGTTACTAACCCTTCAGTTATGCTATCACCCAATATGGCAAAACCAGGACGTGGTATAGGCCTCCATATTGAGACAGGTCTACGAAGATCACCACCCTTGTCCCACCAGATTCTCTCAAAGTTAGGAGTTGAAACATGATAACTAGTTGCCTTAGAAATTGACCTGAGAATGTCCCATCCTGATGAATTTCCAGTCTGATCACTTGTTTGCTCGGTCCGAGAGCCACTTGTAGATGATGGATCAGAGAATGGAGATGTCTTCAACTGAAGGGGATTCCAAAGAAGACAATGACTGAGGCCAGAACCATATTGTTTAGAAGGAGCCGCAGTTGAAGAGTGAGCATAGAATGATCCAAGAACATTATCAGCGCGCCACATGCTGAATCCAGACTCAAATAACGAACTGGAGGGCACGGTGTATATGCACTCAGAGAAAATGCTGGAAGATACAAGGTCAGACCTTAGACAATAAACAATGTGATCTGGTGGTGGCTCACTTCCTAAATTTGCAACACACCCCATAGCAGTGTATCCTGCAGGAGCTACAGGCATCCAGAGGGAGCACTCATTACTATCACGAGAATGTTGCCCATTACTCCCTCCTAAACCTTGAATAACAGAGAACAGGCCAATACAATTAAACCCAATCGGCTTCCGCACTCGCCCATATGTATTACTAACTGCTATTACTGCTTGTGTAGGAGGAATTGCCCTGAAAGGAAAATATTCAAGGGAATTAATGATATAATGTGGCTGTACCTTCTGGAAGAAGAAAACATCTGTACACTGGAACGAACTCTTTTTAAGCAGTTGTAAGCACTGGCACATGTAAAATAAAAGAGAGGCTGACATGTTACGCTAACAACTCCAATATGACAAAAGCTTGTTTCTGTTATGGAAATGGTTTGACACGAATTTATGGACGCAGTTCAATGCTATTAATGAGTCTGAATAAATACGTCACTATGAAAATATGAAAGCAAAAGGTACATAACGACAAGATATACATGTCACCAGATAAGCCACTAATAATATATTACCTTGACGTCACACAGTCTCCCAATATGACATAGTTCGAAGGAGCCTGCGGCCTCCAAATTGTGAGGTTGTTCCTGGGTCCATTTTCTGCTCACATCCCCAAAATGAAATAATCAATAGTGTAGTTATCTGATACAGTTGCTTAAGAAGATAGACAAAATAATAGACCATGTGGCTAGACCAAAAACTCAGACAGCTTTTTAAGGTTACACCGTGCCACATAACTTTAACTGATGCCATACCTTTCGGTGAAACCCAAATCCTGTGGAAGTTGGTGCATGAAGCTAAAGGAATAGCATTTCCAGATTGTAAAGCTCCAGTTACTTGGCTCTGTAGATTCAGTAGGAGAGAAAGAGCACTCAAAGAAAGGTGCATGTATATGTCAGTTGACGTTAAGGACATATTTGTTTTCTCTTTGACAGAAGTGTATCCCCCGGATATATCGACTGGATCAAGAATGATAAGACCAGAACCAGTTTCCACCACCAGGTTCTTTAGCAAGGCTCGAACCCAGATGTCATTTTCTTTTGAGGCGTACCTATTGAAACAATAGAAAAAATACATCAACAATGTAACATGAAACTTAAGATCCATTAAGCAACAAGGGAAGAAAAAAAGCTTCTTTTCAACGTCATGAGCAAGATGTAGCCGAGGTCAGACGGGGGGGGTTACTTTAGAACGATTCTTTACTTATAAAGCATAGAGATAAGTGATCAAGCAATCACACTTGTGTCAGCGGAAATATTGGGTTGTAGAATGCGCTCAGACCTAACTGTCCAGAATTTCATGTATGACAAAATGTTGATAAACTTAAATCACTGACACTAAGACTTAGAGAACGCTGCACTTACATAAAATTAAAATCCAATTTCACTCGCAAAAGCTTTTCTACAGCAGAGGAGTCATCCAGAGAGGATTTTGTACCATCAAAGAATGTGAATTCAGGAGAAACAACCTGCACAAAAACAAGCTATGAAATTGACAAATACAGCAAACAAATATTTCCAGTTTCATTAAACAGATAGGTTTGCTACTGAGAATTTGTGGAAGATGGCTACTGAAAAAAAGATTGAGAAGAGACCTCCATATAAAACAAATGTTATGAGTCAAAAAAGAAGAAGAAAGAAACACCAAAATCAGAGAATAATGATTCAAAATTCGTAAAAAGAGAAAAACCATGTATCATTTATTAGTTTTCAGTTAAATAGAAATAAAGAAAACTCAAAACCTAAGTAAACCGGTAAAAACAAAACCTCAAGTAAACCTACCTGAGCTTCAAAGGTAAAACTCTGGCCAGACTTCGAATCGGATTGACAAGTATCTGAAACATCTGATGATTTGTGCACATTGCTATGCACATTCTCAGAATTAGATGAGGTGTTTTCTAACATTGAGATATCAACACCATCTTCTGGGGAAAATACGCAGCTACTATCATTACTCAAGTAAATGCACTTGCTCAGAAACGATCCATTCTGCCACAGAAGGAAAAAATAGGAACAAGCAGCTAGCAAAAATAAGGATCTTGGAAAAGGGGAGTGTGAAGCAACAATTACAACAAGAAAGTTCATTCTCCACTACACGCTATAAGCGCTTGGAAAAGAAACTTACTCTGAGCATGCAGGCCAAGTGACTATTTTTAAATTACATAAGTATATAAGTATGTATTTAATATTAGATAGATAAAAGAGAAAACAGTTTCAACCTTAATTTTCACATTGACGAACCGCAACTTCTTTCCATGCCCAACGATTATGATAGGTTCCAATCTTCCTGAGTTTAAATCCTTCTCTACTTGTTCACTCAACGAGATCACCTTTCCGCATCCGTCATAAGTATACTCATCAACCCCCAGTGAATCTGCTACTAATTGTCTACATGGGGACAAGTGCACGACATCGTCTATCTGTTTATAGAGAGCCTCAGAGAGAACTATGCCACTACTTCTAGTGATTGGATCATTTGTTGGATCCAATGTTTCGTCTCTTCCTGTTATTGCACGCAAAGCTGGAACGAAAAATTCACCAACAGCAAGGAGGAAGTCAGGAACAGCAAGGATACGAGGTTGTTGAACCCGTAAAACACATGACTGAGAGGATGCTCGCCATCTATAATCCATCAGCAACATCGTTGAACATGGTGTGTCAAAATCAAGAACAGCCCTAGAGTTGGTTCTCTTAAAGCTTCCCTTATTAAGGGAAAAGGGAAAAGATTCAGAAGAAGCTTGCTTGGAAGCATCAACTGATGATCCGAGCATCAGCCGCATTTCAGGCTTTGTGTTAGGACGGATATCTAGAACAGAAACTTTAGGAACTGACACATACAAATCTGTCTCAGATAGTGACGTCATCCTGTAGGATACCCATAATCCTTCAAGCTGTTAAATCAAAGTGAATGACAAATTGGTATCTTAGATATCTGGTATAGTTCCTAGGGGACAAAATGTACAGGGAAATAGAAGGATCAGGCTCAGAAGCACGTACCGCAACATGCGCTAATGGTGACTCTTCATTAACACTATTACGTAACTCAAGAAGAGCATAATTGATATCAACAGCCAGTATGGTAACTGTACGTGACATTATCATCTGACTATTTAAGTTAACTTTGTCAACCAGCAGACGCATTTTATCTTTGGGACCAGAACTGCTACCACGGAAATCTGGAGGTAGCTTTGGCTCCTCAAACAAATTCATGCATGTGCAACTTACAATAATATCATACTCTTTGTCAGACATCACACCATGCAAGAAATCGATCTGCACATCAAATATCGAGAAAATGTTTAGTCCTAAATAAATGACTGCTGATACCAGTAGTGAAGAGAATGTAACAAAGTTATCCATAGTATCTGTAATAAACAAAGGATAAAAACGCTGTAAGATGACTCCCAGTTTCTAAGCTTGCCTAGAATACAATGAACAAAATAAAATTGTGACTACTCTATTCTTGGTCTCGGATAGCAAGGCAATCATTTTAAGATAAATAACGTTTATAAGTATAGTCATCCCTAGTCTAGCAGTATCAAGAAGTAAAGACAAAAAAAACTTACTTATTTAAAGTCTAGGTTCTTGACACCAAAAGCAAATACTTAAGTTCGTCAAACGTATAGAGAAGAAGAAATCGAGTACCTTAACCTCAACTGAAAGTGTTGGGACTTTCTTGAAAACATCTCGTAGGCTGCGCCGGACAAAGATGTCCAATCCCTGGCCTTCACGAATCATTGGTTTACCAATTGAACCATTTATGCCTACTGACATATTTAGTCCAAGAATCTTTACAACAAAAACCAATAAAAATAATCAGCAGGCTAGTGTATTCATTCCACACGTTAAATAAAAGTATTCCGTACTTATAGTAATATGTATGTACCTTCGCATGAAGAACATCTACACGTACAGCACTGGGATCTTTCTCCGGACACCCATGCCAACTTATTTCATTCGATACCTCCAGCTGACCAAGGTCAAGTTGAATGTAACTGCAGCAAACAGAAGTGTGTTGAGACCAAGATTCAGAGAAAAAAATTGAAGTAAACCTTTTGGAGATTCAGCAAAAAAAAAAAGTAACATGTTGCAGACCTCAAGCTTTCAAATTCTTAAGAAATACAGGTTAAAGACTGGATTCTATGTAAACTATTTTGATGGCAACTACTAGACTGTAATAACAGTTATACCTAGAAGGTGTTTAAAAGCGCTAGAGAGCCATGAAAACTGACGTGTTGTCATAAACCTAATAAGTATTTAATATCATAGCACATATTAAGTATTACCACACACATTTGTACTTACTCTTTGCTCAGAGAGTCTTTAGGGACAACAATTATTGGAGTGTCTAACGAAAGGTCTAGTTTCAGCGCAGTAGCACCATCCATCTCATATTTCTGGATTAGCCACTCAAAGCCTCCCACTTTGTCAACAAGCTTGATGACTTCTTCAGTATGAGGAGTGGCAAGTCCCATGAAGTACGCTGTAACCTGAAAAAAATTTCATTGAGTTAGTCCATAATAAAATGATATCCAAAGAAGATCACTTTTATAAGTTTTGGTTGCACTTTAAATCAACTAGGTAAGAGGCAGATAGTAATCATGGTACCTCTTGAACAAATCTGTAGAGGAATACAATGCGGACAGCTGATAATCTACCAGATAAGCTATAATCATATCCTTCATAGTCGTCATCTCCAGCACTATATGAATTGAATTTGAACTGCAGAGTAAAACAGGAATTTAGCAGATGTACAACCACAACAAACAAGAATCTAAAATATCGCAGAAACTGCAATAAGGCCGTCAGTATTTGATACCTTGATAAGAGACTCAACACCAGGATCACGTATGTCACAGAGCCAACTCCAGCAGTTTCCAGAGTCTAACGACTTGTCACATAGTTTAAAATTTCCTAGAGTCCCTTCTATTGAAAGAGAGCTCGGGTGAACCTTGAACAATAAACAAATTTAGCCAAAAGACAGTTAACTAAAACAGATTTTCAATGAAACTGATTCTCTGTGCTTAAAACATTTAACTAGAGAACTAACTACAGATTCAACTTTTAGAAACTCAAGTACAGTAGTGTCATGAACAAATTTAGTTTTTTTGTACTACTGTATAGAGTCAAGATTAAGAGTAAACAAGAAACAAAATCATACCTTAATGTCCAACACAAATCGTTCCTGTACAAACATCGCAAGCTGAGAACTATCCTCCTTGTTGAGAAACACAGTCACACTATCAACATTCATGTTTAGGTAAAACACTACACGGTCCTTGCCATATCCAAGTAAGCCTTCAATGCGTCCACCTTCATCATTTGTTTCTTTCTCACTATCAGATTTCTCTAATGCCTGAGTGTTGGTATCTTTATCATTTTCAACATATGTTGCAGCGCTCAAGTCAAATCCAAAACCAATTAGAGCAACTACAGTCGGTCTGCTGCAAAAGAACTCCAGTTTTGACATGCGAATGCTCATCTGAAATTGATTTCAAAGTGAACTTAGCAAAGTTATATTTTCCTCACTAAAATGACCTCCCATGGTCTTACATTACATACCTGTGTGTCGATTCCATTATAATCGTGTGAACTGGAGCTCCTTGTCAAGAAAACAACTGATACGAAATCAGAAAATTCACCACCCTGCACCTCATAAAATACCTCATCGCAAAGGCCTCTTCCCTGAGATGTGTCTTTTTCATGAGACCCACCTTCAGCATCCTCGAATCCCACATGTTCATCAGAGTCCATCATCATGCTGCATTGAATCATATCCATATCCGGAGTACCTGGTTCTGTAGGAGACAGAAACTCTGGCAAAGCATCTGTGAAGGCATCTTCATCATCTGCATGTCCTACAGACATCTCCTTGTCATAAGAATCACATCTTCCTGGTGAGTCTTGTATGTCTTCGTTCTTCAGAACAGAGTAAGCCAAATACTGAGCACTTCCTGACTGCCGATGCTGAAGTTCATCTTTGATTTTCAGAGAGTGCAACTTCGTCCTAACGGTTAAGCCACTCTCTGAACTTATCATGTGGACCTGCAAAGCAAACACAATTCTGCCTCTATCAAACTAGTTTATTGAATAGAACTTACAAAGAGAAATAAAACAGCTTGAAAAAAATTTACGAGACATGTCAGGAAGACGAACCCTATAAGTGGAAGAAATGAAAATATCCAAGCAACAGACAACTTGAAAAGTGGTGCTCCGAAGATGTGCAACATGATTTAGCAAACAATACGCTAAGAAATTTATCATTTAATCTGCCTTAATCAACAATACTGTGGCTCTGATGGTAGTTTCCATCTCATGATCACTAGCTTAGCCAGGCTTAGTGAAATAATATCATTTTAACCAGAGCCTAAATATCATGGGGTTAGGTTGTCTAATTCGCACACCCAGCAGGCCTCGTCCTTTTCCCCTTCTTTCCTTAGTACCCACGACGCAAAACACATGCATATAACTCACTACCTCAATATCAGCTTAACGCAATTAAATATGTCCAACAAACACAAACCTTTCCTCCGGCAGCAAGAACTTTGAGAAGCAGAACCTCTTCAACCTGCTCATCACATTCGTCCTTGATCTGCGGGAGAATAGGATTTCAAAAGTCAAGTAAAACTAAAAATCAGGAGAAATTGCTCTCACATAATCTAAATGGTTGCTCAGCTCAAGCAACTATGAAAGTTCCTAATTAGTACGGCATGGCATACAGATAGCACGCATATAAAGTATAAAGAAAGCTGATCACAGCTAACCTTTCCATACAAGTACAACTTCGTCTCAACTAAAGCACCATTAATAACAAGATCAGCAGCTTTCAAATTCCCGGTCTGAGGTTCATGGAAGTCACCATCACCATCACTTGTATGACCAAGTACATCCCCCGACAGAGGAGCCTACAAAAGGACAAGATTTTTCAGCATTAACCAGACACGACAATTGCCGATAGAAAGCTTAGAAAAAAAAAAAAGAAGTCAATGAGATTTAATAGAAATACAGAAGCTTGATATGTGGCTTGAACAAGTCCTCTCAGCCAAGCTGCCTTCTCCTCCCCCTGAAACTCTATGATCCAGGTGCTAGAAGATTCCAGGGCCTGAAGAATGCATAAGATCCATCATCTTTAATGGAAAACAAAAATGAAAATACAACAAACAAAGTGAGGTTGTAAAGGAATATATGTGAGCTGGCTTTTTCTCCAGTATAAACGTCAATAAAAGTAAGGTCCAGAGAATCATTAACACTCTCAACCATCTTATTGTTCAGGTAGGTAGCCACTCAAGATTCAGCTAGCGTACCCAATTCAGAAAGAGAGTATTTAATCGCAGGAATTTGTTGGTTCTAACATGACTCCTATCATTTACAATAAAGCAGCTTAGCCTACCTTTTTAAGATCTGTTCCCCTTAGACCGACAGCAAGGCAGTATGGCGAACCACCAACATTTGCGGGCGGAACCTCGAATACTTGCCTGCCAGCCATGCTGCACATGCAAAGTTTAGAATTGAAACATCTTATATTAACACATGCAAAAATCTTTGTAGTAGAAAAGAGTAAAAAAAAAAAAAAAAGAGGGTACATGAAAAAAAATAGTGGATGAAGAATAGCACAAACCATAAATAACGTTGATAATCAAGTGACCTCTCTGATTCAAATGTATACAGATATAAACCAGACAAAACAAGGTGACAAGGCTGCCAAGTAGCAACAGAGTTCCCAATTCCCTGAAACAGTAGATTCCGATAAATTCAAAGCTAATACAGATCAATCAAGCTTGAAAAGTACATGTACATAATAGCGCATACCTTCCAAACTAAGATTCTAGCATCACTAGCGAGATCTGCAGGACTCCAAGGATGGATTCCATCTGGGATGTGATCAACAGGAGCTTGACTGTAGGTTTTCATAGCACCATACAAGATGTCGGACAGTTGCATGATCCTCATATATCTTGTTGGCGAGAAATGAACACCAATATTTGGCACTTGGATGGAAATTCTTGTGGATGGGTAACTTGGGTGAGGTACTTTGATCTGCAACAAGAAATACATGCGTGTCAAGTAGTAATGCCTCGTTTTAGCAATTGACTTATGAACATAAAATGTCGCACAAGTTAATACCTGATCAACAATAACTGCCATTCCACACCTATCAATAAGGGAATAAACGTTGTCTGCTTTCTCTAGAATGGGAGATAGAATTGGCTGATTAGTGAAATCTTCCATGAGTAAACTGCAGCCTCGGTTGTCAGATCCACAGTCCGTAAAGAAAGCGGCAATATCTCTTCCGGAAATGCAGAACCGAGAATATAAGTTTTGCCTTTGCTCCTCAGACCGAGTATCCTGCAATTGTACAAGAAATGTAAGAAAACAGAAGAGAACACTACTAAAGTCGAAGGGCAAGTCTGGAAACTTACCACGGTGGTTAGCGTAAAATTACCAAAATCCAAAAGGAAATGGCTACTGCACTTGGAAGATCCTGAAGTCCTCAGAGGAATTCTCACTTTTGGAGCATCAAGATCAATGTCGAGAGCAAATCTGAGAAACCGGTGAAAATTTGCTACTTGTATAAGACGATAAAATAACTAGATAATTTCCAACAGACTACAAGGACAAGAGCTTTTGTTCCATGCAACAAACATCTCACTTCAGTCTCTACCAAATGGTCCAACTCTGATCTTAGTAAATAGTAACAATGATAAAGTGGGATATATAAAAGCCAAATCAACTTGTTCTAACCTGCTTTGCTCCTCTAACACAATTTGAAGTTGCTCTTGAGCTCGTCGAGTCACTTCCTCTAGTTTCATCTGTAATTAAGAACAGTGAAAATAAAACTAAATGCTATTGCCCATAAATCTGCAGGAAAATAAACATACAGAAATCTATGACTTGATCAATCTCTAAGGATCTGCGTAAGGGTGCATACATCTACAATTTAAAATACATGTCAGAATTTTACGACGACGATATATGCAATCAAATTTATGTAAGAAACAGGGTCAGAGTAGGAATATTGCTACTGAGCATTGCACCAGTACCTGAAGCACAGCAGCAGTTTCCAGTGCAACAGTAGGGCTAACTGCATTACTTCGCTTCACAAACTCCAATACACGATCATAACTTTCAGTCCAGATCTGCAACAACGCAAAATTCCTGATTGTGCTCAAAGCAGTGATAAATGACGTCAAAGCATTGAACTAAATCAATTCAAATATTCCAGAAGATCAAATAATTTTAGGTATGTGGCTACGTAATTCAGACATGTTTGGCGTCCAAATCAAACAAGATTGAAAGAAAACGAGTGGAGAGTGTTAGTGCTCCCTTGGTAGTAACTGGATTTAGTACAATAAAGCTTTCATCACTGGTGTTAAATGTTTGTGAAGCGTATCTCTCTTGATACTAGATAGACAATATTTTCTCTCTAAGTATAAACAACTGAATTCCAAACTTAGAAAAACATATGCACATTAGAGTTACAAAATTCTTAGTTTGAAAGAATAACAATAAATAATCTTTTCCATCCACTATTTCCAAAAGGGAAGCAACAGCATACAGGAGCTTTAAGTTCCAAAAGCCCTCTCTAAGGCCCTGACAATTGACTATCCCCAATTTCAGGAAATCACACACTTCACTCATGCCACCAGCTAGATATTAGATAGACGCTGCTATACTCTGGACGTGTCTTACAGTTATGCGAATATTAGGCAGGTCCTAAATGTCCATGTTTCACGAGCATAGATATATGAAGAGATTACCGTAGCATGACAAGGGGATATCGTGGCTGATAGCCTCCAGTCAATGTTCTCTCCAATTGGTGAGTTCACAAAACTAGCCATCAAGGCATTTGTCTTTCTCTCACTGGATACACTCTGCAAAGCCAGCAGCATGACACAGAGAAGGGAGCAGGGGAAGGTCAAATCTTCATTTTCTAGGTAGGACTATAGAATCTGATCACAGAAATTGCTGTCATAAGGTGAAAATTGAAAACGAACCTGTGCAAGCGAACCTTCTGGTGCAGATAAGCCATAGAACCTCAGTGATACATCACATTGAGTACTCCGATATCTGAACTTGGTCGTCACATCGAGCTGCTCAAACCTACCACACAGCACCTCAGTCTGATTTATATCAATTATCCTAGCTGCGCCTTGACCAATTGAAACCGTTACAAGAAAGTGAGTCATATTCTGCATGTCTTTTCCTGAATACAAATTCATCTCTTCATCTGGCTGATGACTCAGTAACTTATTTATGGCCTTCCATTCTTCTTTAGTCAATCCTTCCTCCATCGATTTTGATCCGTCAGCTACACTATCGACCGCAAGGTCATCTTCAGCTTCTGTCCGCCTTCATGGACATGGTAACCACAAAAGTTAAAAAAACAAACAAAACATGGTTTCTGCCTGTGATGTTGCAGACAAGAAAACAAAATTTGAAAAGCCAAAAAGCAAGAGATATATATTCAGAAGGAAGCAACAGACTCCACTGACCAATTAAATGAGAACCAACCACCCTTTTTCAGCTTTCTCTGCTCGGCTGCTTCTTTTGACCTTACAGATTCTACCTTTGCATGTGCAAGCAACCTATTACGCCGATACAACATAAAAAAACATGATGAGATAAGTCAGAAGGAGTAAAAAGCACATAGACGGCACAGTGCCGTTGAGAATCTCTGTGAAAATAAAGAGGAAGAATGGCAGAGCTTGAACTTCTTATGAGCAAATAGTGGTATGATAAGACTAGATGTAATCAAGCATGATATCAAATATTTCTGTAAATTCTCAATATAATGAAACTTAACCATGGTCATGTGAATTCCCAAATCAATTCAGAGATCAAGTGTCAGCGAGATGGAATTCCAATGGTATACATCAGAAGAATTTGACCATGCTCAGAAACCACATGTTTTCCACTCAAACCGTGCGGATATGATTATTACCTCCACAAAAGAATCACTTTGGAATCAAGGTCCTTTTCGATTTCTCTCATCTCTGGGTTATTAGCATTTGATGACTGCTGCAGAAAGTTGGCATACAGCTGAATATAGCGCCGACGTAACTGGCAAAGATGGTGAATGCTATCCCAGGAAAATCGATAGCTGAAATGGGGGGGTCAATATATGCAAAATCAGATCAAAATATACAATCATTCCACAGACCGAGTGCAGTCATACTTTACTAGAGGATGCTCAAAACTATGCCAGACTACAAACAAAATAACTTCGCCAGATAAATGCTGTTTATTTTCCTAGTTTGTCAGTGAAATCCTACATGAGAGAGAGTAAAATGAAACAAACATGTACCATAATCTCTTTTGTTGCAAACTAGCTTGAGCAGCAAAGCGCCACCACAAACGCGGAGACTCTGAAACAGGAACCATGGGCCTTAAATGTGAAATCTCAATATATGTTTTGTATCTTGAAACAACTTCGACTAGCTTTATCCAATCGTGATACTGCTCCTGTTAAGAGAAAAATGGAAGACAAAATACAAGTGACTTAAGTCCAGCACCTCAAGGAAAAGAAGAAATCGCTAAGCAGTCGCAGTATTAACCTCTAATGGGTCTCAAAAAGAAGGAAGACAGACAGAATAAATCAGAACCCATGGGAAAAATTTACGGCTAACCCTGGAAGAAAACGAGGAACACTTTCCCAGAAAGAAATAGAACCAACTATATCAACAACAGAAAATGATACCTCTGTGATTGTCACGTTAACATCTGTTAGGATAACTGATGCTCTTTCAAATGGAATCTCCTGATTATTTCTCTCCTGGTTTCCTAACCGGTGATACTTGAGAGATCCATTGATAGGGGACAATAGATATCGCCGATTCAAGGCCCATTTCGACTTTATTTTATGCTCGGTTTGCTCCTTTATGCCATCTTCAAACATCTGAAGGAATACAGTCGACAGTTAAATACATAAAACTACAAAGAACATTTCATTTAATAATCTGGAGAAAAAACACGAATAATCACCAAGAAAAAGGTACATAAGAACAAACCTCAACCCACTCCTCTGGACTAATATCGTCCCATTGCTTCTCTATTTCCCAGGGAAAGCTATTAGAATCATGATACAGAGCAAGCCTTTCAAGCTGCAATGACTGTTACAGAGACCATGTGTTAAACTAAATATTTTGGTTCAAGTCAATAAGTAGCATAATTATCATTCAACACACTTTAGTCATCCAGTCAACAGACCTTGTAACAAAGTAGGAACTATAACTAGCACTCAAAACGAACACAAACATTAGAGAAAATAACTAATTGAAGAGAGACAAAAGATAACAAATAAAAATAGTTGTTTAGACTCCGAATCAATTTAAAACTGCTACATCATTCACCCATGTCGACTACGGCAGGAAAAACAAATGACATTTCCTTTTAAAAGTCTAATCAATGTTCTATTGTATTTTAAGCGCCTTGGAGAAGAGCCCTTGAACTTCCTAGATGAAGAAACCACAAATGAAAAAACTTCGAAGCCAGAAGATTTCTTAAGAAATGGGAACACTAGATCTGTATTCCAACTATGAACCACAAGAGAACTCAAACGTCCCAATGGAGTCATAGATATTTTTAGTCCAAACACACATCTACTTTGAAACATAGTACTTTTTGTCAACTTTCAACTGCTTCACCCAATTGAGAACAGAAAGGAAATAAAACGAAGCTCACCTTACGCAGTTTATCCAAAGCACCACTTGTGTCAAAGGTCTCATTTCCTTCCTCATCCATTGTAACAGCTGCGAGCTTGGCCAAGGTGATGCCCGCAGCAAAGGGGTGCCCAGGATTACTAGAGCAAATATTTTTGAAATAAGAAAAAAGCTAAACAAGTACTTCTGAGTCGCCTCCCATAAACACCACAACAAAGACACTAATAGTGAACACAAAAGCTAGATATGACTACAAAAGCAGAAAGGAAAACAGAAACAAACCACAAACCTGGTAGAATCCTCGTATCTAATATGTACATTGCTGATGGATACTTTCAGATTACCAATAATTGTAGCAATAAGCGAACCTAGCCATGAATTTCCTGGTGGAGGCTGCAAAGAACCAACCATAAAAGAGCTACAAATTATAACATGCTTAGCATATTAGAGTTTTTTTATCTAGTAGTTAGCAAGAAGTGCATATATCCATCATAAATGATCCTGAAAGTTCCAGCGTCACTCAAACAGATACCCCCTGAAAAGGAAATAAGAAAGATAAAAACTGAAAAATAAGTTATCAAGTTTAGAGGCATACACTTCCCAGCTTAGATTTTGCTCTTGCTTCAAGAGTTGCTGATTCTGCTTCCTATTTGTAACAAACACGAGAGTGATAATTCAGAATAACATCAAAGTTTATCTTGTAGATGAGAAGAGGGAAATCCAAGTCTCATGTAACGATTGTATTCAGAAGTATGCATGAAGCTGCCTCAGCCTGAAAAATTTAGTACCTCGATCTGCTGAAGCTTGGTTTCTAGAAGCTTTTCCCTGTCTTCCTCCTAGAATGTAATTAGTGTAAGAAAATTTGGTGCCAACCAAAGTGAAAAGCTTAAAGGCGAGACAATGCAAACAAAAATAAAAATTCCAACAGAATACCTTAACTGTTCGGCCATCAGGGGCAGGATAAGCAAGAACGAAGACACGGTCGATCAGAACAATGACTGGCTCTTTCCCTAAACTTTTCCAAGGGACCTGAAACAAAGGTTTGTATGAGTCATTTTCAAATTCTAGATATGCTACCTAGCCATAATTACAGAAGTTTCCTGAAAAAAATAGTGTTTAATGCTTTAAATTCAAGTGTAAGTTCAGAAACCAGGGAGGGTATCACCCTTACTTGCAATCTCCATGACGATTGACTTCGTATCAAAAGCTTCAATATATGCAACAAACAGAATCACACTCTATCTTTTTTTTTTTAACACCCACGCATTATCCAATTAAACATGTAACTTTGTAGTCTTTAGAACATTTCAATATGAAGGGAAAAAAAAGAGCGGTAAATAATTGTTTGAAAACAAATGTAGCCCAAAATACATCCAGTTAAATCATATGCGACTTCCCTTTATCCTGGCACATTTTTACCTAAAACTGATATCATGTTCACCAAAAAAATTCTTCGTAGTGCAAATTTCTCTAGCTAATAACCTCTTCGCTAACACTGCTAATAGCCTTACAACTCAATATTTATATGACCAATGACTAAATTTTCCCACTCTCTTCACTATTACCAGCACTGCTATTGTACATCATTACATGAGAGCATCACATATGCAAACATTTCTGGTCATGTAAGCATTTGAAGCTATGTCAACACTAAGTGGTCTTTCCTCTCTCTAAATCCTCAAAGGACTTTTAGTAGGCATATATAGGAATTAATTTGTGAAGAATGATGCTGCTACTAACTCTGGCAAGGATTACCAATCCAACATAAAGTTCTCGACAACTCAAGTAGGCAAACTTTTGAGAAAGAAATATGCTCTATCAGCCTAGTGTATAGAATGGTAACAGTGGTCTGGAGGAAAGTCATCAAAAATCCACCAAGAGAAAAAAATAGCAACCTTCAAAGTGATGGTCCCAACAAAACCAGATTTGACAGCGACTGGAAGTTTCAGTGAATTCAGAGCCTCCGCCTTTAACTTCAAATCTTTAAGAACAACATCCCCTGAAGAGCAAGAAAACTCAACATCAAGAAGAGGAAGAAATCAAACTAAACAACAACTGACTAGAAAGCTAAGGTATTATATCTCTACATATGTCGTTTTCACCCTAACCAGTAACCAGTAAACAAACTACTTCATAATGGAGATAATTAAATCATGAACAGTCTTTGCCCACAAGAATTGTCCTTACGACCTAGATATTCATATAAAATTATAAACAAAAAAAAGAAGCCAACCTTTCCAGACACTAATCCTCAGAGCCTCTGTCGAGAGTCCATGCACATATTCACCCAAATACCTCCGAAGCAGATGTAGTACCTGAATACCGAGTCGTAATTAATAGATACTCCATTCAATCATCAATTGAGGTGGACATGAAACTAACTATAAAAACAAAAAACAAAAAAAAAGCCTCTACCTATGAACAAAGATGTCCTGCAGAACCTATCACTTTGCAAAAGGGAATGCAAGGAAGAGGGTAGGGAGATAAATAAAGAATTTCTGAAAACGATCTATGCTTATCTAATTAACCGTCCAAGTCACTGACTTAGAGAGTCCGAACCAAGCTGAATTGTTATGTTCCTCATTTCTATTCTAATTTTAATGCACTATCAACTAATCAGTTCTCCAGCAACAGCTACCATTGCTGCTCTCTCCGATGCTAAGGACCCTTTTCACTTTCGATTTTTACATATCCATAATTGGCCATAGATAATTCCAAAACATTCACATACGACGAGACAAGCTAATCAATCACCCAGCGTCGAATCATCGAACTAGACCAAACATAATTTCAAAAACCGAAAAAGAAATAGAAGGTAAGAACTCGTCGCAATCCCCAAAATTAGCAAAAATAGAAATGAGGGCTTACATGAGCTTCGAACATGGCGGCGACGAACGGGACAAGAAATTAGCTCGGAGCGAAAATGGAAAGGTATTCTTCACGTTTGGTTCAGAAAATCGAGGATCATCGAGATCCGAGAAACGAACCGATTCAACATTAAAGAGGGAAGCACGATCTCAAATTCCAATCAAACAAGGGTTCATCGAGGCCCAGGGATCGATCTACAGAGAGACTCGAGAGAAGCCAGAGAGACTCAAGAGGCAGAGAGAGAGAGAGACGGTTTGTGAGGGAAAGTAGTGAGAGAAGAACGAGACTCGGGGATGGATTTCAGGTAATATACGTGCCGGTCCTTACCAATTTGCATTTTGTATTTTCGTAATTTTTCGGTCAATACACTTTTTTTTTAATTTAATTTAAATTCAAACGATAATAGCTAATTTCCTTTTGACCCCCAGTATTTCCTAAATCTCACAATTCTACATAACTTCTTATTTGGAATGATTTTGACCCAGATAACAATGATTTTAGAAAACGAGTTACATCTTAAATGTGTGTGTCAAATTTTTCACTAGTTCATTGAATATCTACCGTCTTATCGTTTTTGTACGTAGACTCATAGTCATACTAGAATACTAACAAATATTAAACGAAGACAAAAAAAATCTGAAATCGAACCCAAAAAAAAAAAAAAAACTCAAAGCTCATCGATTTTCATTTGAATAAAAGTAGAATGAAACAGATATATAACCTCCCCTAAATAGCACAAGACATTTAAGCAAGTACAGCCAAAAGATAGAAAATATCTTAGGTGGATACTTGATGTCAATATATTAGATTTGTCGGGAAAAAAAAAATAAAATAAAATCTTAGGTGGATACTTAAGAAGCCCAAAAATCCAAGTATATTGGGCCAATATAGCCCATTGCCCAAAGTTCTATTGACTAGCAATGGATCCAAATTTGACTCGGGGAGAACAAGTGAACAACTATGGACCCTGCTGTATAAATGTGCGCATATCAACTTACATATATATATGTCCATCTCCGCTAGCATGCATAATACACATATACATATACATTTATATAAAACATATCGAAAATACATTTAAATACAAGATATATAACATACCTCCACGTGCACATATATACATACATCATACATGATAAATGTGCATACACATACTTTTTTTTTTTGCTAAATGCATACACATACATGTAAATTATGTATAGCACATACAGCCGATTATGAATTTAGGTCAAACCTTATAAATGGAATCTATCAGCAGCAGGAAATCTAGATCGAACATAGATATATATATATTTATTTATTTATTTTTATTTTTTTTAAGTAATATGTTAATTAGCCGGGGAAAAATATTAAACATATTGTTTTAAGAAAAATTAGTGTCAATACAGTTTGAACTAATTAAACATCCACGTAGAAGACAAGAACCATTGTGTTTCTTTCACTGCTTTACCGAGCCTGAACATTGTCGTCAAGCCGTCCAAATCACAATAACAAAAATAAATAACTATTTGATTTCATAAATAAGCATCATCAGATCAAATCTCAACGTTATGAAAGATCATTAACCTAAAAATCCACCAACCCGTGACGCATCTCTGGGCAACATAAACAAGCCCGTGAGTTTTTGAGTTCCACACGTGGCGATACACCAATTTATCAATTTTATTTAATGTCATATCAATCTCTCTGTTATTGTTTCTCAAAAAAAAAAAAAATCTCTGTTATCGTTTCTCGTAACTATTTTACGTCGGTGACGTTTGAGTTATCATGCATCTAGTAAGAAAGAAAAATTATCCTATAATCTATATGCAACAATTTTCTATTTTTAATTCACATGCATGCAACTTATTTGGTAGCTCAAATACAAAAACCTAAATGATCACCATAATTCGTGTTTCATCTCGTTAGGATGTTTTTTTGTCTTTGTTAATTGCTTGCTGCCAATGTCACAACACAATTGATTAAATTAGAAACATATATTTTTAAAAAAAAACAGGTAAGTTATGGGTCTTAACTCTTAAGTAACGGATCACTATACCATCTACGTAAAATTATTATTATTTACGAGCATATATTCGAGCGTATATTCAATCACACGAAAAATTAGTTTCTAACCTGTATGATGGATAGTTGTATTGCGTTTAGGACTAAAAGTGTAATATTCTTAGAATCTTTAATTCGATTTCAATATCTATAAACTCTGTTTGGCTTTGGTATTCTGCATGCAGTGGATTTGCAGAAAACTTCATACTATCTAAAAGGCATCGCTTACTAAATCTAAAAACACAAACATGATCTTATAGCTACTTAATTTAACCACATCTAAATACTAGTTAGTTTAGTCAAGTGAATAAATTCTATTTTAAATTTTCATGCAAGTCATATATCCCACTATATATAATCCAATTAAAATGGTCAAATACCAGAGAACAAAGTTTTTTTAAAATTGTGTAAAATAAATGATTTTTTTTTTGTTAAACCGCGGAAGGTTTGGACCTTCGGTCCATAATTTCCTCCGATATTCGGAATCAAATTTTCGATATCAAAGTAAGAATAATGTTAGTCACGGTTTGTTTAATATCCGCTCAAAACTTTTCTCATTAATTGCTGATAAACATAAAATCACGATCATTCCATAGCCAAATGCAAAATACTTACCAAATGGTCGAGGCCAATAATCGGTGCTATAAGAGTATAAGATGCATAAAGTTATATATATATATATATATATAGCATACAGAAAATATGATTATTACGGGTTCAACCTTCATTTGGTACGGAGGGTTATTTTTAAAATTAGAATATCTAAAGTCTGATTCCGGATACCAGAAAGATTATGAGTCGAAAACACGGAATTTCCACGATTAATAAAAAAAAATGATTACCACCAAAATTTGTATAAAGTAAATAAATAAAAAAGTTATATGTTTTAAAATAAATAATATATTACGTGCTGTCGTAGAGACGTAAATGTACACACAAAAAGTTTGATGTTACTACGAATCTCTCAGAGTTTGCGGCTTATAGATTCGGAGAAAAACACGTGTCACGATTTGGAGATACTAACAATGGGGAAAAAGAACCAGTAACAGAGAGCGTGTCGCGCGTGGAACTTAGGTCTCCACGTGGCATTAAGTTGAGCCACAAGCCATCACAATGTTTTTTTGTAAAAAGTTTTAACCCCGACCCGTGAGACACACACGTGACAGATAGAGACGAAACAAAAGACTCACGCTTAAAAATTTATTATTTTTGTCTCTCTTTAGTCTTTAATCTTTATATTCCTTTTTTTTTTTTTTTTTGAAAACGGTCTTTATATTCCTTCTAACAAATAACTAAACAACTTCTGTGAATAATGGCTTCGACCTTCGAGTTTTTGTTTTCTATTGTGCAATAGGAAATCATACGATTTTTCAATGATAAAAAGAACTAGTATTTCAGTTCATATAGGCTATATATACATTGGTGACAATTATATACTTGAGGGGAAATCCATAACTATTTAATTTATTCGGTCAAAATAATCGATTAGTGGATTGTATCCATGACAAAAGAGAAAATCAATATATTATTTTTTCTTAAACACATAATATATTGCGATGATCATCGTATGTTCGTTGTTGTTTATAAGCCATTACCAAAATACTACTGTTTTCATAGCTTTAATTTGAATTAAAGTAAAAATTATAATTGGATAAACGGTGAATCCAACTATATTTATAAAAAAAAAAAAATTTGAAAAGGAATTATATTTAAATATTGGTAGGCTTGTATTTGTATGTGAGTACTAGTTTTGCTATATGCTATTTTCCATATAGCAATTACGATGTTTCACCTAAAAACCATTTTATGGTATTTTTCAGAAACAATTTTTTTGCTATAAACTAGAAACGATCAAATATCAACAAGAAAAATAGCTTGTTTGTTAGATAGTCATATTCTGACTCAAAATTGGCAAAAGAAGGGAGTGGCAAAACCGTAATGAAGAGAAGATTTTGTTTTTAAAAGATATTATAACAAATAGCGTTGATTATGTATAAATTGTGTGTCATGTTAAAAAATATCTTATCCAATTAAAAAAAAATTGTGTTGAAAACAAAATATAGCGTGTTATCGGAAAATAGTATGAAATTTTGAAAAAAAAAAGTTGCGCCAATTTCCATCATATTTAAAAGTATTTTGCAAATAAAAAAAAGTTATAATCATTTTTCGCCAATTTTTGGGTATAGTAACTAGTAAGATCATTTGGTGGCATTAGTTACCCCAAGAAAAAAAAGTGACTGATACACATTACTACATTACACACACACATATGTTTATGTTATATAGTATACAAGAGATGAGAAGATGTATGTGTTGAAATTTATCATTATCCCAAAAATGATTGAAATTTGTATACCATAACTTACAAAAAGGGAAAAATTAGAATAAAAACAATAAATTAACGGACAAACTACTTTATACATTTGAAGAATAATGTCACTTTCTTGGTTTACTTTTATATGCAATATGAAATTCATACATGTATTGGTATACATATATGCACATTATTGTTAAAAAGTTAGATGAATTTTGGCGGACATTAAATATTATTTGGGTTAAAAATAAAAGAAAAATTTGAGAAATGTGGGAGGACAGGTCGTTAGAAGCATTAAGACCAAAGGATAAAATTCAGGAGAGCCCGCCCAACTTTTCCTCCGACTTCATCGTCCACAAGAAAATTTTCAACTACAATACAACTAAGCGTCACGAGATTTGTCTATTTGTATACTTTTGCTTCTCAATTATTTATTTCATTTATTTTTAAATGAAATATATATTACTATGCAAACATATATTCTTGCCCAAATTATTTTCTAAACATAGATGTGCTTTTTTTCTGGTACGTACATTGACTTTGTATCTGTTAAAGAAATCAAACTAAAATTTTAAGATACAAAATGAAAGGAATATATATATAAATGATTTGTATAAGTGTAACCTATAATTTGGGTTTTTAGCTAGGTTGAAATGTTTAATATGTCGAAGCCTATATGTTGCATTTTGGTTTCCCTTTTTTTTTTTTTATATCAGAAAATGTGATATATATATCATTAAGATGTGTCTCGAATCTTCAAATTGGTTATTTTTTGTGAACTCATGTCACAATTCGTTGAAACGAAAAACTAAACTTTGTATCAAACTGAAATATATGTCGATATGAAATGTAATATTTCTAGTATATGCAAACGAAGCCGGAGAACTTGCAAAAAAATCTTCCATTTTATTAGACGATGTTAGAAGGAAAAAGGATAATTAATTGTTGAAAAATGAATGGTATTAAAATATGAATTAGTATTATTTATTGAACTATTTCATTTCAAACTAATACAGTCCAAATATTGAAATTTCAGTATTTTCATACAAACCAAAAAAAAAANAAAAAAAAAAAAAAAAAAAAAATATATATATATATTGATCACGCATACATCTTTAAACATGGCCTACAAAAATTTAAGTCGGCCATGTAAAAAAACATGATTCGTGATGTGATCATGTTCTGAACAATAGCAGTACGAAGAAAGAAGGTGAACAAAGCGACCTTTAATTATTGAACAGTTGCACACACACGCATCATCAATGTAATCCCAAGATTTCAAATCAATCCTTTCGACATTATAATACGTGTTCTAATTAATCATTTCGTATTTATTTATGTAGATATATCTATTGACTTTTTAATCAATTTATCTTATCGTTATGTAAACATTTGTTGCATGTCCATTTGTTGCATGCTATGTTTGTGTAAATAACAACTACGTAAATTAAACTTACCTTGAAAAAACAATCAACTACATATACATAAATGTTAAAAAAAAAAACTACATATTCATAACGTTTTTTTTTTGTTAAAGGGCATTTCTTTTTCTAGAGTATTTGTGACACCTAACGTTCTTTTTGTTGTTAAATTATTTAGGACGACCGATTGGTTGAAATTTTAAGGAATGTATAAGAGATCATTAATTAACCATTATTCTTGTATATATTACCAGGCCCGGCTCAAAAATCATATAAAAAATTATAGTCCCTGTGCAATATTTGAAATATGGACCCTAATTACATGTAAAAAAATTTGAACATTTTATTTTGGGCCCTTAAATATACCAATTTTTGTGTTAGTTTAATAAAGTCCCGGTGCAAATGCACTCCTCGCACACGAGGAGATACGGCCCTGAATATTACATAAATTATACTCTTCATCTTATTTACTTTCGTACATCTTTTTGTACGAAAACTATATATAACAAATCATGATATCGTCTACTACTATATTTATATAATTAGTTCATTTTAAAACGACAATATATGTATACCACTTGATATGATTGAAAGCCTTGTCTCACTAATCACAATATATATAGATTAACTATATTTGTTTTTTGGTTAAATTCTATGGCTATTAAGCCCACTAATTAAATAACCAATAAAATAATTAACCCTCGCAACCAAATTTGTTATGAATATGTTCGTAGTTTGTTATTCAAGTTTAAGGTTGTAATTTAATTACGTCAACCTAATCTGAGGTAAAACATAGAGATACAAACTCCAATGCATAAAACAAGACAGCAGTAATCACCTTTTTATCTTTTAGTGATTCTCTTTTCTTTTTTTCTTTTCTGGTAAACATCTTTTAGTGATTCTCTTTGTCTCCTTTACATAAAACTAGCTATTATATATTAGAATTTTATAAAATTTTGTTATATAAGTTCACGTAGCAATATTTGCATGGGGATTGGAGACGAATAACAAGTAATGAACCTTGTACTGACTTGCTGTAAAGTTTAAAGTTATTTTAATTTCGATTTGAAAAATTCGGCTTGGAGACTAGGAGGACTTTGCGACTAGCATGAGTAATATGCTGGTGAATAGAAAAATTTGGATCTTAGAGCATAGATCACATGAGATCTCTTGGACCGCGCGAGATACGCATAGTGCCAAATTACAGTTACCGTGGTAATTTTTGTTTTGTTTTGTTCAAAGGTTAATTGCATTAGAAAACTAATTAAAACTTTACAAAAGCAGTTTAAAAGTTTGTTTTTTCTGAGAGGATCAATATGGAATTTAAGATACATGACAAGTTAAGACTAGGTAGTTGAACTTTAATTTTCTTGATACACAAGAAGGTACTAACAATGACACACAAAAATATCTACAAATCCTCTAATAGATAATTCGGTTTATTCTGTTAATGAAACTGATTTTCAAAATGTATTCACTTGACTCTTCAGAAATCATATGGGCATATGACATGTATATCAATCCAAACATTAGTCTAAATTTCGATGTAGATAGATAAAACATTGTAAATTTTGTTTTAAACTAAATAATCGAATGGGAGAAAAAGACAAGTTGTAAAAACAATAGAATATTTGCTAAGTAAAACCAAGTCTTTTAAAACCTCAAGCTCAAAACAACAGAGATAGACTCCAAGAATCAACCAAATATCAACACGTGTCATCTCCACAGACTTCAAACTCCATTGTCTCTGTGTCTTCTGCTTCCTATATAACAGACTCAAAACTCTTCTCCTCTCTTAGCATTCTGTCTCTCTCTCAGTCTCTTTCTTCTCATTCTTCATCTCCATTAATAAACAATGCGCATTCTCAGTGGCATTCTCGTGGTTTACATAATCTCCAGTATCCTCTTTGGTCATTTAGTCTACGTGGCACGAGGAAGAGCTCATTACCACAAGAGACGTGGTCTCTCGGATCCTCCACCTCCTCCTCCAGCTGTAACCGCTAATCCACCTCAAGTCCCCTCCGACCCGTACCCGAATCCGAACCCGAATCCAGACCCGGCTCCGGGAGATTCCGACTCAGGATGTGTCTTTGACGTGACGACGTTTGGGGCAGTGGGTGATGGGTCGTGCGACGATACGGCAGCGTTTCGAGCGGCGTGGAAAGCCGCTTGTGCTGTTGAATCCGGCATCGTTTTAGCACCTGAAGGCGGCGTTTTTAAAATCACTTCCACTATTTTCTCCGGTCCATGTAAACAGGGACTCGTATTTCAGGTGAGCACAAAGATTTTTCTCCGTTTTTTTGTTAAAGAACTCTCTTTTTTCTTTGTTTAGTTTTTTAATTAACATCAAACTTTCCATTAATGTATGTTAAAGACAATATAGTGATAGTGTAAATAATAGTGATTATGTTTTTTTTTTTTATCATTATGTACAAAGATTTTTTATTTTTCAAATATAAAAAGAAATGTTAGATACTATTATTATTGGACCCTCCTGCCTTCATATATGAGCCGCCTTGAACAAAGTCATCAACAATAATCTCAAAATTTTGTCAATTAGTTAAAAAAAAAAAACACAATAAGAATAATGCTATACCATGTTTTTTTTGTTAAAATTTGATTTTTTTGTCTTCTTTTTTTTTGTTCTTCTCAAAAGTTGAAATTGATAGTATTTAATTTTAGAAAGTAATTAGTTTTTGGGGTTGTGATGAAGTTGGACGGAGTGTTGATGCCACCGGACGGACCAGAGGAATGGCCGGAGAAAGACAGTAAAAGCCAGTGGTTAGTTTTTTACCGCCTCGACAGTATCACTTTTGCCGGCAAAGGCACCGTCGAAGGAAACGGTCAAAAATGGTGGGACCTACCTTGCAAGCCCCACCGGGTAAAAAAAAAAAAGCCCTACTATTATTCCTCTGATTTTACTAACAAATAAGAAATAAATTTATATTTTATTATCTTGTTTTTAGGGACCAGACGGATCAACGTCGTCCGGACCATGTGTTAGTCCAACTGTAAGTCCCATTAAATCCGAACCAAATCATTAAAAAAAATACAAAAATTGGTTTGGTATTGACCGGTTCTTTTGTTTGTTTAAAATTTGTAGATGATTCGGTTTTTCATGAGCAATAATATAGAAGTGAAAGGATTGAGAATCCAAAACAGTCCGCAATTTCACATGAAATTCGACGGATGCGAAGGAGTTTTAATAAACGATATACAGATCTCATCTCCAAAACTGAGTCCCAACACAGATGGTATCCATCTCGGAAACACAAGATCTGTTGGCATTTACAATTCTCTCGTTAGCAACGGTAATGTTTCAATCGAATATAATTGTGAATGTGACAACATATAATAGTAATAATAATCAATAATGTGATTATTAATTGGGAATGAAAAAATTGAAACAGGAGATGACTGCATTTCTATTGGAACTGGTTGCTCAGATATTGACATTCAAGGTGTCACTTGTGGCCCCAGTCACGGGATCAGGTTTCTCTCTTTTCATTTTTTAATTTTTTCAATGTTTTTAAAATGTTTTTAACTTTAATTTGATTTTATTTCTTATATTGATTCCATTACGAAGTCTATTTTCACATGTATCACGGATCCTAGCTGAATGATCCACTGAAAAAAATCTGAACTTTTGAACTAGTTGACAAACAAATATTGAACTTGGAGCTACAATTTAAATGGCGTTCTTCAATTTAATATCATTTTCGAATTTTCATTAGACATTTCAATAAAAAAATTGTAACTAAACACCATATTTATCTAATTTTGGCTGAAATATGTCTGAATTATTTAATGTTGTAAACTACAAGAATGATTTCAAAATTAAATTTATTTTTAGCTATTATAACTTTCGAAACGCGATTTGATTCTAACCGCTTAAAAAAATCCATTTTTTTTAAAACGCAGCATTGGAAGCTTAGGCGTGCACAATTCACAAGCCTGCGTTTCAAACATAACCGTCCGAAACACCGCGATTCGCGATTCCGATAACGGACTCCGAATCAAAACATGGCAAGGAGGCACCGGATCCGTCTCGAACCTCCTCTTCGAAAACATCCAGATGGAGAACGTCCTCAATTGCATCATCGTCGACCAATACTACTGCCTCTCCAAGGATTGCCGCAACGAGACGTCGGCGGTTCGAGTCTTCGACGTCGAGTATCGCAACATCAAAGGGACTTACGACGTCAGGAGCCCGCCGATTCACTTCGCCTGTAGCGACACCGTCGCTTGCACCAACATCACCATGTCGGAGGTCGAGCTTTTGCCGGAGGAAGGCGAGCTCGTAGACGATCCGTTTTGCTGGAATGCTTATGGGACTCAGGAGACGTTGACGATTCCTCCGATCGATTGTTTGCTTGATGGATCTCCGGTGGTGGAGGAAGGGTATGATTCGAATCTCGGTTGCTGATCCGCCGGTGAATCTGGATGGTTGTTAATGCACCACGTGGATGGATAAGGTTGTCTTTTTTCAGATGTATATGGGCCATCCCTTGTAGGGCCTATTAGTGGAAGCCTTATAAGTGCGATGCGTTTTTTTTTTTATGAAAATAGATGCTGTTTCCGATGGGCTTACTATTTTCGGTCCATGATATATATTTTCTCTCTCTATCGGTCATATATGGGCTAATGGGCTTCTTTATGATACTTCTTTTGGTAATGAAACGCTGTCGTTTTATACAACTCTTCAATGTGTTGAATGCTCTCGTGCAAAAAAAAAGATGCACTCTCCTAAGAAACAGTAGTAAAATCAGCAGCTAATAAGATAATAAGTGAGCAAAACTTTTCTATAATATGCAAATGCCATCAGTAGGGGTGGGCGTTTTATCCGAACCCGAAAATCCGAACCGAACCCGATCC